>CM050325.1:128824457-128974457 GCA_027475135.1 Bactrocera correcta | reverse complement strand
CGCTGGTTCCAAGATAGACGAAATTATCTACGACTTCGAAGTTATGACTGTCAACAGTGACGTCGGAGCCAAGGCGCGAGTGCGACGACTGTTTGTTCAATGACAGGAGATATTTCGTCTTGCCCTCGTTCACTGCCAGACCCATTGGTTTTGCTTCCTTGTCCAGTCTGGAGACACAAAACTAACGGCGCGGGTGTTGAGGCCGAGCAGCTGTGTACTCTTATAAAAGATTGTACCTCCTCGATTAAGTTCTGCAGCTCGAATTATTTTCTCCAGAAGCAGGTTGAAGAAGTCGCACGATAGGGAGTCGGCCTGTCTGAAACCTCGTTTGGTATCGAATTCTGGGGAGGCCTATTCTGACGGGATTCCCGGTGTTGCTCAACGTCAGTTTACACATCCGTATTAGTTTTGCGGGATACCGAATTCAGACATCGCGGCATAAAGGCAGCTCCTTTTCGTGCTGTCGAAAGCAGCTTTGAAATCGACGAAGAGGTGGTGTGTGTCGATTCTTCTTTCACGGGTCTTTTCCAAATTTGGCGCAGGGTGAATATCTGGTCGGTTGTTAATTTGCCAGGCCTAAAGCCACAAAAGGGGGAATCGGGTTCGCCTTCTCCTGGCGTTGTACGTTCACTGCCATTCAGCAGGCTGGAGAATGTTCCCTCCATAATTTAAGTATGCTCTGGGCATCGGTGACTAGATCAGCTTTGGGGATTCTACGAAGGGAAAAGTAAGGTTTTTGCGAGTAGGGGCAAGCTTTTGTTTTTTTTCCCCTTTTTTCCCAACCCAAGGACGTCTCACTTAATTTAAATAAGTTAAAACCATCTTTTAATTATGGCCCAGATATGATACCCACATTCTTCTTCTCAGCATGACTTTCGTAAAGGAAAATCTACTCTAAAAATTTACTTGAAATTGTAAAACATGAATCATTGGGTTTTACGGAACACAAGCAAACGGATGTTGTAGACACTGGCTTTAGCAAACTTCGATAAATAAATCACCCGAATCCATAAACTCATATTCTGACTTTCAACCAAGACCTCCAATTCAAACAACGAATGTTATTTACAGATACTCTTTCAGATAAAATTAATGTCTCTTCAGGTACTCCGCAAGTTATTCAATTTAGCCCGATTATGTTCTTGTTATTTATTAACGATTTTATGGTATACCGACAACGCAAAGTTTTTAAATCATATACTTCAATTGATGAAAGATGTCTGTTGCAAACTGGTGACTGTGACAAATTGGTTGCTTGGAGTAGTAGAAATGATTCGCCATTGTTTTTTTGTAGATCTGGGTTTCCTGCTCCTTATGTAATAAAATACTATTTACTAGAACAATTTTTTAAATAAATTGATTTGGGAATTACTATGGGCCCTAACTTAATTTTAGTCTTTATATTGATACTATAATCTTGAGAGGAAAAGGTATTCTCAGTTTTGTTAAACGTTGGTCTAAAGAATTTAGAGATTCGCATATTACTAAAATAATTTTTACAACTTTGCTTAGACTCATATTGGAATATGGCTCTGTTGTATTAAATTCTAATTACCAAACCCCTTCTGTTAAGTTAGAGTCGGTTCAAAAACAATTTCTACTTTTCGACTTAAGGCATTTCCGAAGGGATTCTAGGTTAAGTCTACCCCCATACACTAGTCGATTAAAACTTATATATCTATCTTACAAGTCGTAGAAGAATGCTTGACATTATATTGATGGTAAAAATCCTAAATGGATCAGTTAGCAGTTCTTTCCCTCTGTCTGAAGTTAAATTTAATATTCCGGTTTGCTTTTCAAGGCAGTTCAAGTCCTTACTTTTAAATCTTGTAGATGATTTTTTGAAATTTCGATTTTGGTCCGACATCTACTAATGCAAAAATGTAATACCCAAGTATTTCTTGATTGCTCAACTAAATATGGTAAAAAATGTTCAAAGTGACTTAGACTCTAGATTCTAGAGGCCACTGTTATATATGCGCCTAAGAGAAGTTTTGATCTACGCAGAATACTTTACTTCCGATTTACAAACTTTTTTTTGCAAAACTTTTTTAGCTGGCGCTATTTGCAAATGCATTTCAGCTGGTATCGCTTCTCAAAGTACGCAAACTTGTCATAGTGTGTGCGTTGCAGGCAGTTCCAACTATCCTTGAATGTCTGAGTTGATGTCGAAGTGCGTATTTTGCTTCACTTTGTTTATTGAACGCATTACGTATGCTCATAAATCAGAGAGTTAGCACCGAACGTACGCACGTTTATCACAAACACAGACACATACATACATGTTTGTATGTGTAGTACAAGTCCAAGCGAGCCATTAGCAATGTTCATAAACCATTCTAGATGTATCGGTATCGAAGGCAAGAAACCGAATTTTTCTTTAGTTCTACACATATACATATGTATATGTATATATATGTATGTATGTATGGCTTTACCATAGGCATATACATTAATTCATAATTCTCTATTATTTTCTCCAATATTACTTACCAACTTTCCCTCTTTACTGCCTTGCCTTCACTGCACATGATTTTTATTTATTTGAGTTTCATTGCCGAACTGAAACTTTTGCCTCAAATAGCCAAACTTCACTACCCTTCCATTATAAATAACAAATCCCAATCGATTAATTTATTTACTTTCTTATTTGTGTTTCGACTTGGGAAATATTATCTTCGTTATTATGGGCCATGATTATGCTACAGGAATACAGATAAATCCAAGGCATAACTACATACATACATGTAGACCAATGACCGCATACACACCCTGTAGAAAATCCTTAGCTAAATTCAAAAAATATCTTCAGTTCAAGGTAATCTCATTTCTATAATTGAATACAAATCCTATAAGATGCATTCGATGATTTGAGAACTTTCCCGCAATAGTTGAGTTCTCGAAAGCGATTTTCTATAACCGTAATAAAGTCAAAACAAGAGACTGATATTTATAACAACGGTAATAGATATGATCAAATAAATGTAATTGTTGCAATACCCTGCAGGGTTCATACAAAAACCTTTGAGTAAATGGATCAATATTAGGCAACCTGATGGGTAAATATAGAAAGACAGCTGAGCAGAATGTGTGTGAAATGTTATTATGAACAATTTTGTATTTATGTATGTGTCGATATGTGTATGTATACTATATGCATTCGGTACATATGTCTGTTGCTAATATTGTTGTCGTAGGTGTCATTAATTAGGTGTGATGTACGAATATGTATGTCCAAGTATCAAAGGTCATATTACGACTGATGACAAAGCATGACTATTCAATATTTATTACCGAAAATGCAAATCAATGCATAACAGTGATTTTCAATCTTCCACGCAACTTGTAGAAAATTAGCAATCATGTGACTAGAACGCTAGGTTGTGGCTTAGATTGAGTTATTAGTGTAAATTTGTGTGTGTAAATATCTCTGATTGGATAAATATTAATAATATGCCGAAAATGAACGTGGAAGAAATTTCTAATTTCTAATTGGGGTTAAAATAGCGTAATCGATCCATCCATTCATTACTGTGGCCATGCGCCCCTCATTCTCGGTAACTGAATTTAACAGAACTTCCAACTATTGGTTAATCTTAGTGCTTGCTCGCTAAAATAAACTGCTCGTTATCAACAAGTAAGGAAGGGCTAAGTTCGGGTGTCACCGAATATTTTATACTCTCGCATGATAAGTGATAATCGAGATTTCATTATCCGTCATTTACATATTTTTTAATTTTGCTGTAAAATTAATTAGATTAGTAGTTCCTGAGATATGGTTTTTGGTCCATAAGTGGGCAACGCCACGCCCATTTTCAATTAAAAAAAAACCTGGGTGCAGCTTCCTTCTGCCATTTCTTCCGTAAAATTTAGTGTTTCTGACGTTTTTTGTTAGTCGGTTAACGCACTTTTAGTGATTTTCAACATAACCTTTGTATGGGAGGTGAGCGTGGTTATTATTCGATTTCCTCCACTTTGGAAATGCCTAAAGGAAACGACTCTACAGAGTTTGGTTGACATAGCTATAGTAGTTTCCGAGATATGTACAAAAAACTTAGTAGGGGGCGGAGCCACACCCCCTGCCCTAATGCGATCCTTTGTGTCAAATTTCACTTTAATATCTTTATTTCTGGCTTAGTTATGACACTTTATAGTTTTCGGTTTTCGCCATTTTGTGGGCGTGGCAGTGGCCGATTTTACCCATTTTCGAACTTAACTTCTTATGGAGCCAAGAAATACGTGTACCAAGTTTCATCATGATATCTCAATTTTTACTCAAGTTACAGCTTGCACGGACGGACAAAACGGACGGACGGACAGACAGACATCCGGATTTCAACTCTACTCATCACCCTGATCACTTTGGTATATATAACGCTATATCTGACTCTTTTAGTTTTAGGACTTACAAACAACCGTTATGTGAACAAAACTATAATACTCCCTTTAGCAACTTTGTTGCGAGAGTATAAAAATCGAACCATAAATTTAAATGAAATTAATTCTCTTTAAAAGATACATTTGAGACTCTGTTAATGCGTATTATTTAGCACAAATGCTTTGTCATCGATAAGCATCTTCATTTTGTAATGAGAGATTTTACGTTCGATATTGGATTGAAAAGGACACAGTGCACATAATAATATTTTAATTTTCGCTTATCTACGCAACAGCAACATAAAGCAGATTATCACACCTGTTCGTGCACTTTGTTGTGGGAATTGCCTGTGCGAAGCGAAGCACAACGGCAGAAATTGAAATTATATCCAGTGAAATCGTCTCTTGCAAATACACACCAACATAAGGGAATGTAATCTAAGCCGTTTGTGTGGGTAAATATGTACCGTTAACATTTGTACGAATGTGTTTTCGTTTTATCGGCAATTTAATGTTTTACGAATATGCTGTTTAACTTAACGGACACAGACTCCTTGGAGATACATTATCTTTCAGGTTCGCAGAAGCGCTGTGAAATACGCAAAAGCTTTGAAAAAGTCGGTCTTGCAGGAAAAATAGCTCACCAACACGAAACACGAAATTTACTGCTCCTTCCAGCGCAAGTTTCTGCTGTGTAAATATACTTCCTAAGGTATTTTCATGTGTTGGAGCTGGAATATATGTCACAGAGTGCTTTTTTGTAAGACCCTCCTAGATCTCTACTTTTCGTTTTACAAGAAGTTGCCGCATCTGCGGTAATATCCAATAGCAGTGTCTCTGCAATTCAGGCTTTAACAATTGGATTGCCAATATCGATATTTTTGATTCAAATAATCGATAAAAATCAATATTTGGTTAGGATAAATAATATTTTCGAATATTTGAGCTGAAATTTCGTCAGTTTCATTTTTGTTTTATTTTGAACATCATCCAACAGCATATTTTTCGAGTCCTTTTGCGTTTTAGTTTCAGCTGTCGTTCACACCTTTGTCTGCCAGTAGAATAACGTGCGTAGCAAAATATTTGTGGTAAAATGCGGTAAAGTCCAGTTTTGTGGGTTTATTCTTATTTGTTATTATGCATATATTGCTAACTGAATAATTGTAGAAAGAAACTTGTTTTTCAGAAATTTGCGCACGAATGCAAGAACAATGGAAATACCAGCGATAATCTGCAAAGAAAGAGCTAGAAAAGTTTCGGTTTTTGCTCGATAACTTCGAATATGTGTATGTGTGCATACCCATCTGTTTACTACATGCCTCATCGGTGGCGCCTGAGCCCCAGCCAACACATCTAAGCAGCACATGACATTGCCACATATTAAAAAATGTATTTGACAAATAAAATCGAGTACAAGTGCATATTCGTTTCGGCTTTTAAGTTGTCTTTGCAAGCATGTTTTTGCTTGACAATCGTGTGATTGTAAGAGTTAATCCACCTATTGAATATTTGTATCGCTGTAATGGGGAAAAACTTGCAATACAAAGAACACATTACTTTCAACGTTGCCACAATTTTATTTATTCTGCCTTAATCTTTACATTGTACAAAATTTATACGCAAATATTTGAGCACATAAATGTATCCAAAGAGGTAAAAGCATCTGCAAATACGCCAGCACACATACACCCGTGTGCATGTATGTGTGTATGTGTGTGAATGAAACCGATATTCCCAATACATTGAAGTAATCTACTTTTTCATCATTTTGTAACGTTTTATATCTCAAGCGGGAGCATTAAATCGAGTTAAGCTTATAAGAAGCCGCCAATGCACATTCGCTCCAACACACGCATGCAAATGCCCGTGTGTGGCTGTGTTTGTGTGCGTGTACACCTGTCTTGGCACATTCGCGTTAGTGTTTGGAAAATTACCTGCCAGAGCGAAGCAATATATTCAGAGCCGAAAAGCGCGCACACACACAGCCACGCGCGTTCGCTTGGCATGCATACCTGTATGTGGCATGTTACATGTGTGCCACACCAATGTGCACTTGTGTGTCTACACCTGGGAGCACATATTGACGCAAATATTTGCACAAGTGCGAAAATTTCATTACAACTTATACTTTTTATTTAAATTAAATTTGGTATTTTAGTGCTTGGCTGACTGGCTGTTTTGCAGATAACTGGCGTATGCTTGCTCATGGATGGATATATATGGGTGTGTGTGTGGATATTGTATTGGGATGCTCGGATTGGCCAACAAGCTGGCGCATTGTATTTGCTTGATTGTATTTTCGCTTGTTTGTCTGTTCCGACCAAAAAAAAACCCTTAGATCTTGTGCTGTTGGAGTTCCTATTTGAAGTGCTTAGCTCTGGCTGAAGGCAGGTGTGGTTCGGCAGAACAGGAAAGGCAGATGCGCACTTTTCGCTGGCTAGAAAATATCCCGCGTCGATTGCGAATGTCCTCAATCAGTTTCCAGATGCTTAAGGACGGTTAATACATATATATTTTTAAGTGCTAGGTGCTCATGCCGGAAAGACTCTCCGAAGTTTGACACATCTTACCTTAAATTAACGAAAAAATTAAATATTAGTAAATCTTGAATTTTTTCGCGAATAGAAACCGGCCTTTTTATTGCAGAGATGTAAACCTTTCTCGCTGACACTAGACCAGGCCTGAACAACTTGAAGTAAAAATGGAATAAAATAATAGTAGCTTAAAACGATTAGAAAATAAGAAAATACAAGTAAAACGAAAATGAAAAGAAAACTAGATTAGAGGCTATCTAAGATCGGGAAGTGAAAGAGCGGGCGGTTATTGAGTTTTTTAAGACAAAAAAAAAGGGTTTATCCCGATTTCTCGAAAAATTAAATAGCAAAGTTGAAGGTAACAAAAATTTTTACAATTTTTGTGTTAACACTTTTATAATATAACTTCATAATTTGCTTATGTGAAAAATTCAAATGATCGAGTTTTGGGTTTTTCACTGCTATCTTTTACAAAAACAAAAATCCATCTCGAAATTAGGTGTACACTTTCTTTTTTTGTGCCAAGTACAGTGTTTTTTTTTAATAAAATTTCAAATAAAATTTTCATTGAAATTTTTGTATTTTGATGCTTGTTTTCTTAGAGAATTCAAGACAAGACCCTACGCTTTCATCTTTATATTCTAGGTCTTTTTGATTTTATTTATTTAATTAAATCCATGAACTTTATTTTTTACAGACTATTAGAAAATTATGTTTTAAAATTTAAAGAATTCTAAAATAATAAATTTTCAATAGATAACTTAGCTAAAAACAGAATTATGGGTGTTAATGAAGGAAGTCCCATAGTGAAAAAAAGCAAGCAGAACTTTCCTGGAAATCGAGTTAAACTCACTCATAGCACGCTTGAGAGGGGCATGATCCGCATATTTAGTATTCACCTTTTTACTATAAAATGCGGAAATAGATCTGAGACAACGCTGAGGAGTACTGAAATTAATTTTTCCTAAAAAATAGGGACAGTCAATACCTCTATTAGTTGCATTGAAAACAAATAAAAAGCAAAGAACGGACCGATTTTCAAGGGATATAGCAATAATGTGAGATATTAACGATGGTATGAGGTCAACGAACTTTAAGGAGCGGAGGACAAATTTAAGAAAAATCTTTTGAACGTGTTCAATGGGATTGTTAGTGGGGATAAGGTGTTTAAGGTAAACAAAAAACTTTTTTTGCGAATTTATTTTTTAAGGGGGTATTCTAGTCTAGAAGCATGAATTTCAGGTAATTTTTAAAGAGTCGTAAAAAAAGGCAATTAATATTTTTACTATCCATTTTTTATTAGTTATTTGTTAATTTTAGAAGAGTAGAGAAAAAAATTAAAAACTAATTATGAGCTGACGAAGTGGGCGGTCTCTAAAAATTTCCACGTGGCCACACCCATGATTTCAACCCTCCTAGTTATCTGAAACCAAAAAGAAAAAAAGATTATTAATCTAGAATAATGTCGAAATGGCCGGAACTACGGAAAAGTGGGAAAAAAAATTTTTACAAAATGGCGACTGCCTAAAAAAAAAGTTGTTTTGGATCACTTTTTCTGGCTATTTCGAATTTTTTTAAAATAATAAAAATAAAAATTTGGGGATGGGGCTAGTTCCAACCATAGACAAGCCATTTAAAGTAAAAACTGCTTTTTTCCACTAAAAAAATTCCGCCATTTTGTGGGTGGAAAACACCCTTAATGTAAAAAAAAATAAATTTTACCAAACAAAAGTATTTTATATGTAAAACAAGTGTACAAAATTTGAAATGAATAGGTCAAGCAGTTTTGAAATGACAGTGATTATTTGAGAAAAACGCGTCTAAAGTTTATAAACCAAAAAAGTGACGAAAGCCTGAATAAAATTATTCATTCCATATTTAAGAAATAAATTCGCAAAAACACGCTTCTTTGTGGCACTCCCGAAGACGCAATGAAAGAATCGGATGACACCCCCTTGTCAATAACAACACATGGTAATCCACTGCAAGTAGACAGAATGAAAAACTACAGATAATAATTTTTCAATAACGATATTGTGTGAAACTTTGTCAAAGGCTTTAAAAAATCTAGTATGTAAACACAGTCTACTTGAATCGAGTGGAGCGACAGAGACAAACCCATGCTGGTTGACGTTAATTATTGATTTAACTGCAAAAAATAATTTATTTGTAACAGAGCACTCAAAAATTCCGAAATAGTAGAAAGTTTAGAAAAAGGCCTGTATTGGAGACTACTTATATCCTTTCTACCATCTTTAAAGATAGGGGTAATGAATGTCCATTTCCAGTGTGAAATAAAATTACCAGAAGACAGAGACTTATTGAAGAGAAGCATGAGAGTATATACCAAGACACGACATTTTTTATGAGTACAGATTCAGTTTGAAAAAAGGCTTAATGTCACAAATAGCCTTAGCAATATCATCCTGCGAAAGACACTGTGTGCCAAAATTTATGGACGGAAAATTATTAGCAGAAAAAGTGTAGAAGTAGTTCCAGGCTCATCGTGTACATAACTTTTTTTTAATTGTTTATTAATTGCTATTTATTACACATTATATATCAGATATAATCAAAATAAAAATTATGTTTCAGTAATATTAGTTTCCATTTTGTTTTCCGTTTTGTCTTCTCTTGCAAACTTATGAGAAGTGATTTTACGTTATTTCGCACTTTAGGTGACGATGTGTACAATATTTAGGCACCAAAACTACTTTCATTGGGGAGACTATCGCTCGATCAGCACTTTCGCTATTTTACGAGTGTTCAAGTAAATCAATAAACATATTTCGATAACAAAGCAGCTAATAAATTCCACACATGCTTATATAAGAGTTCACTTATGTGTTTAAGTGAGGATACTTGCGAGATTTGTATGTTTGTGGCGAAAGTGTTTTCTCAGCAAATTGTCACAAAACTTTCAGCAAAAATGGCGCTGTGTCACTTTGTGAGAATGTGCGTGTGTGTGTGGAAGCGTTTAAGAGCCAATAACCGCTCCTTGTTTAAGCATATTTTTATAGCAGTTCAGTGGCCATAAAATACACTCAGTGACACTTACACTTTTTGTAGCGATAAAAATATACTTATATATATATGTATTTATATAATATACAACTATAACAACTGCCCGATACTTCACTTACGTAGATTTTAAGAGCTTAATGTTGATAAAAATATTTCAATAAATTATTCATAAATTTAATTTTAACTGCAGAATTTCAAAATTCGAAGTGAATTCCTCACCATTTGCCCATAAAGAAAGTTCTAACAAGTTATAGCACATAACTGTTTGAGTCTTGCAGTTAGTTCCTGAAATCATAACTACTATATAGCTAATTGACAGCTTTATTGCACTACTTTACTCGAACTAAAAATTTAATTGACACTAAAATATTTAATGCGAAATTACAAATTACTCGCAAATATTATTAAATCTAATTTCGTGCGTAAAGCACTTATTCCCCTTACATGTGCTCTTTAATTATTTATTAGCACAACTGAGCTCTCTGCATAATTCATTTCCAACTACAATGCAAATAGTTAATTTTTCATCCGAAATTCAAACAAATTATTTACTCAGCAGTGCAATGATAGATTTTCTTCGTATAAACATCTGCTATGCAACTGAAAGGCACACACACACATATGTACATACACACCCACATGTGTTTAGCTACGCCTACGAACTCATTTGCATATGAGAACTTATGAGTTACGAGCACTTATTAAAATGCATAAATTTTTTGTCGCTTTTTATTTGTGTATATGTATGTATGTGCATCCTCACATATATAGTGCAAATCATAAGCCAATGATCACAATACACATACATACAAACAAACATTTCAATTTATTGCCGGGATTAACGAATAAAAGATAAATTGCAAAACATTGCTGAAAACAGAATGGAGTTCAAAACTAATAAAGACTTCATGCAGTGAAACAATTAGATTAAATACAGAAAATGAAAGTGTGTGCCACATATAAACATATATACATATACTTATGTATATATATAAGCTATATATGTACGAAAAACTTAGGTTTAATAAATACTTTAAAAAGGAACATGAATTGTATTTTCTTGTGAGTTCTCTTAAAATTCATTTATTTTGTTGTTTTCGTACTTCTTATTTGTTACCGAAAAAGCATTATTTCTCTCCCTTTCTCACAGTTGAAGGGCGTTTCGTAGTAGTAATGGCGCTGGTGTCGCTCGCCAGCAATATTTTCAATCAAAACTTGCTTTGCTTATTTTGCGTTCGAAAACCCATTTAGCCGGTAGATTTTTCATTTATCCCATTATCTTTTTTCGTTGCCTAGTTCAATGTCCTTCTTGTTTATCCACAACAACTCACAACTTTTGCACTTAACGGGATTTGCGGGGATTGCCACATTAATACAAACATTTTTCGGTGTTAGTTGTAGGCTGTTTGCATACAATTTGGCCTAAATGTTTACACTTGCTGATAATTCGGCGCGCAGAATAAAAAATTAGTGTAGTGAAACGCTTTGTGTTTACTCTCATAATTGGCTTAAATGTTTGACACATAAAGCGCTACAAATACTCGTGGTGTTTGTGGAATTTTGTTTTTTATAGTGAGCTCAGCTTACGTCGATAGAAGAAAAAGTTAAGTTAATCAGCAGTACCGCCTAATCGTTATTACTAGTATCTATGTAAATATTAAAGTAAATTTAAATATGTAAATATTCATTTAGTTACTCAAAGATGGATCTATTACTATGAATATTCGGGAATTTCAAAATTTTTCAAAATTTTTATTTAAGAAACAGCATGTATCAATAGTATATGCCACTTTGGGCGTGCTCTGCATCGATTGTAACGAATGCTAATCAAAAGGAAAAAGATCTGGAAGCAAAATTTCCAACCACTGATTTTCAACTAGTTTTTGACCGTTCTTGAGAAATTATTGCGCCAAGTCAAGTCGAAAATTTCGTGTGTGACTTACAATTTTGTTGTTGTTTGGTTGTAACTTACAATTTCATACTCTTGCTTTCTCTCACTTTATTGGATAGATGGTCGATAAAGTCTTTTCGTATTTCTAATCAAACTTCAACTTATTTTTGTTTTTAATTTATACTATGTACCATTTTGGTTGACCACTTTTTGCCATTTTTCCGCAAGAGACATTATTCCATCAGTATAAAACTTTCATCAGTGTAAATCGAAATTTCCAAAACGGAAGCAAGCGAATCATTGTTTTGCTACACGAACTGATACAGCATCGTCTCCGTAAATTAACAAATTTCATTGGTGGCTTGCGTGGCATTCTTCTCTTTTTTATACAAAAATTTCGAAATGTAGCGTTTTTTCAATATTTTCACTCATTTTTGAACAGCTGCAACTTTTTTAATTTTTTTTTTGATTAAATGAAGCTTGAAATCTTATCTTTCGGTCACTATATCACAATGTGATTGGTAGCACAGGAGATATACGACTTCAACGAGCTCTATTGACAAAATACGAAAAGACTTTTTCAACTACCAAATATATAATTAAAATTTATAGAGAATCCTTTCCTAACAGTATGTCTGTGTACTGAAGTGCATAAAATCCGACGAAAACTAGGCCCAGCTCCCGTATAACTAACATTAATGTTTACGAAAACCCGGCTGACCTTGCTCCATACGATTGGTGATCGTATGTGAGGTACCTTAATGAAACCCAAGGAATATTATTTAGTATGTGGCATGTAATAGTATATATTATGGCCAGAAAATAGATAACATCGGGTCGATACTACCGACTACTACTATAACTCCAAAATACTTCATATGTATAAAAGCCTTCTAGCAAACCTTATGAAAAATAAGTGAGTCAGTGTGTGAGTTGTATATTTAAAACTTGGCTTGAAAATACGCTTTCAAATATACCTGAGCAATGTCCAAATTAATGCAATCAGCCTGTTTTTTCTCTGCCCCAAAAATCCCACATAATCATTACCGTTTTTCCATCTGACTTTAAACCGTTATTGAACTAGAATGTCTAAGCCTCAAATCCTTAATATAAAGAATTACGATCCTCTGGTTGACATTTTCCACATTAACTCAATATTTTAAATCTAGCCTCTTCGGTCGAGGTCATATCATACATATGTATGTATATAGTACATGCCACTCATTTGAAGATGTTTTTAATATAATTTTAACTGACGTGAACTAATCTGATTAATCTATAAAAATTAATGCAAAGTTTTTGACCAATTTTCAATGTTATATTCTCGCTTTAAGACGGACGCATGGCTTCCATACTACCGCTTGCTGCTCTGCTCACTGGTACTCTGTTCACTGTCGGCGTCGCTGTGCTTTTCGTCGTGGTGATCGCTGTACGCAAGAGGCGATGTCAGGGGGGACGTAACCTCTGCGACGACAAAGATAAGCATTTAGGTAAATAAACTTCTTCCAAAAAATGTGAAAGACAGTGCTCAAGTAACTCAAGACACTTCCATACAGCTTTAATATTTAAAATATTTTTCACTTTAACGATAAACTAACGGGTTCAACATATTTCAGGCATGGATGTGACCGTGACGGCGCCACTTGAGACGGGTGCGGGTCACCAGCGTTTGGTCGTTGCGTACACGCTCAAGCAGGGCATCGAAAAGCAACCGGATATTTTGAGCGCTCAAAAGAGTGCCACCGGCAGCGATACATCCTCGCCGCTGGGCAGCAGACCTGGCGGGCTATACCTCGGTGGCAGCGGTGCGGCGAGCAGTAATTGCGGTGTGCCTGGGGGTAAATCAAACTTCACAACTACAGCCAGTACAAATGCAGTGACGGATTATGTAAGTACATGCCATTAATATTAATCACTAATGAGGATTTGTTCCAAGAAACTACATTTACACACCAAATCCATCCAACACAATACATATTCATTCATGCTTTTACGAACAATACATTCTTGCATTCTCTTTTCATCTTAGCGAACAAAAAAGTTTAATCAAATCTATCAAACAATACCACTAATGTCATTTAATCTTTTCACCTTCTAGGACGCCTCCACCATCGGTTACAGCGATCCCGCAAACTCAAGCGATCTTCTCAATAGCCCACCCTCACAGTCGAGCACGCTTAAACTGGGCACCGACCTCCGTAAAAACTACCAAAGTTCACAGCAGCCACTGCTCTATGACGCATTGCCGTTAAATCGACATGATATCTCACGATACGACCCGCTTGGTCTTAACTACGGCGGCAGTAATAGTACGCTCAATTCGGCGGGCAGCGCCGGCACCGCCACCAACAACATGAATAATGCACCTTCAAGTGGCGCCACACCGCAATCATTAATACAGAATAATCTCAGCAATGGGCACTACGTCAATCATCACACACTGCCTCACCCTTCTTCCGCAGCCACACACTCGAGCCTCCTTCACATGCAACAACAACAACAGCAGCAGCAACAGCAACATCAATCAACACTGCCAGCTGAAGAGCAACTATCCATCGCTGATTATCTCGCAGCGAGTAGCTTAATCGATTATAGTTTAAGTAAAGCGGCAACGGGGTTGCCACCCGGCATGTCGGCCGGCAGCGCGATTGGCAGTGGGCACATGACGCTACCCAAAGGTCTCGGCATAGGTTCCTTACTGGGCGTCGGCGGCGGCGGCAACAGCAACGGCGCGTTGCTAACACAAAGCTCGCATCCAGCGAGCATTACACCAACAGCAACGATTACACAGAAAACGAATGCAAATCGAAATCATATTATTACGGACACATTACCGGGTCCTGAGAGTTGTGTTTAAGTTTTAGAGAATACATTATGATATACTATATATGTAGTTGTAAGACACCCCTAAATGCATACAAACACTTTGCGCTCTTGGAAATTAAGAGATGTTTATATGTAGAAATAAAATGGAATGTTTGGAAGAACGCTTTCAATGGCTTAACAAAGCAAAAAAAAAAAAGACTGGAGCAATCTACAAATTGTTGAAAAGCTACACCCACATCCAAAGCCAAATGCAGATATACCAACACAAGAGCAAACACGTAATCAAATACATATTTTGTAAAGTAAGGTCTTATGGGCTGTAATGTGTGGGATTAAAAACTGGTTACCCTTGCGGCTCTCAGTAATAGAACCGGGTAGCTATTAAGAAAGGAGAAGGGAAAAGAAAGGCTAGAGTTTTGTTTGCCTCACTATTTCTCTACCAAAAATTCAACTTCACTTTATTTTTGACGTCTATTGTCCACTTTTGTACTGAAAAAAAAGCAGTCTCATTCAATGGTAGATTGTTCTCAAGTGCGACAGAGCTTACTATATACCATAGTTGGTTAGATTTGGTTTGAGTCTCTGGTGGTGCGCGGATACGTACAGTACGTAGATGTGAGTACGCCTCGCCAAGTTTTAAACAATGTCATAATAAGCCAAAAAACACTGTCAACTACTACAAGAGCTATTAGGAAGCCAAATCTCAACTTTGATTGTGGCATTACATATCTCGGTTGATTGCAAATTATCGACAGTTTTTGAGTGACTTTACCATTTTAGATATTCAACTATAAATAAAACACAAATTTAATTTTGTTTCGGGGCATTGACATCAGGATATACAAATGGAAATATTTTGGTTAACGAAAGCACACCTTTGTGTCCGCGTGGCGTGTTTTGGGAAGTAGGCAGACGAAATAATCGATAATAACTAATATTCCAACAACATCACTAATTTACCCCAAATCAAACAAATTGTATATTTTTGGCATCCTAAGAATTGTGGATGTGGGTTTAGGCAGGGGTAGCAAAACTCGTTGGGGATCGACTGAAAAGTGTGTGCAAACCAATGGGACATAAATTAGCAAAAATAAATAGGCATAATGAGACAAAAATAGAAAATTGACAGTTGCTTGTATTGTAATTAATTTTAATTTAGTTTCTAAGAGCTCTGTACATACATATAAATATATATAAACAAGTAATTATAGGCAATTTAGCGAATGTAATGCAAGTGTTTGTGCGCAAACCTTAAAAATAAATGTAAATATTGAACCCGGTGTTCTGAACAATGGAGTACTGAAGTAGTCTCCACAAATATAATAAAATAGATGGAAACCTAGCAAACGCTTGGAAATGCTGAATGAAGCAGACCAAATCTAGCAAATATACACCTTCTAGTTTTACAGTTTTAGACACATAAACCGTTGCTTTTCACTAAGTTTAAGATTTATGTAATTTTTCCTTTACTTTTATTAAAGTTGAAAGTTGCATGCAACAAGAATAATACTTCCAGTTACGCAATTGAAAATGTATCGAATTGCCGAACTTCCTACAAGCTCCTGCCGTAACAGTAAAACATATCAAGCATACATATACACATAAGCTCATTTACGACATTACTGACATATCCAACTTAGACGCCAGGGACTGTCTTATATAAATATTAGCAGCTCCATTTTTGGTCCACTAGGCAACAATAAGAACTCACATATCCACGCAGCGAGCATAAACAGAACAATTCGAATCGAAAAATTGAAAACGCTCAAATATGCAGCGTGCAAATTCAGCCAGCGCTCAGCCGAGCCCGATTGACCCGGAAATCCAAGAAAATCAGCATTTACATCTGCACACATACACACATGCATATAAAGTTGATTATTTTGCCACTGCTGTGCGCCAGCAATGCCAAGTGTTATCAACACAACCGCAGCAATCATACCGTCATGAGAACAGACACACACACATACATATATATACACAGCTAAACAAAGTTGCCACCATCGCCATCTGCATAACACACACGTCGAAATATCGCACTAACACAACAGCGCGTTGTTTCATAAGTATGTGTGCAAACATATTATATATATGTATATAAACGTATATATGTACATATGTATGTGTGCTATAGTTAAGGATTTACGAAATTGCACTGCAAAATGCGTCAAATCGTTTGTCTTTCTCCATCTGCCTCGACGCGGGCATGCAAACAGGTAGTGTGTATGTACATATGTGTGTGCGAGGTGTGCTGGGTGCAGGCTCCAGTAAAATTTTATACCAACAATAAAAGAACTTTAAAAACACATTACCATCATTCCGAAAGTTATATTGGACACGTTCAATATTTTATGTATTTCTTTCTGTTTTTGCAATACGCGCGCACTTCGGCTATAATACAATTGCATTTTTATCTTTGTTGTAATCGAAAACTTTCTAATGCGCACATTGCCAATACACCCTGCAGGGATGCTCAGTCGTTTTGAAATTCTTCGTTCTCTCACATCGTAGCGGGTCAATCTAAGTGGGTCAATGAAAATTTGGAACCTCTGACTGCCATCATCATTAAAGCTTAGTTGTTCCTTAGTTGGGAGCTGATAATCGTGGGATGCGATTTGAACTCTAAAGCATCTCTCGAGTCGCATAAAAGCTCTACCCTCTCTAACCCTTTTTACGGAGTATTTATTTTATATTTAACTATTACCCAAAATTTTCAACAACGCAATCTAATATAAAAATATCAAAATCTCAAAGATGTGACTACAAACTCAAAAACTTTACATACAGTTATTATGCTGACATTAAGCAGACAAAATAACAACAACAAGCATGAAATCTCCAGCACTCAATGTTAAATTTTCGACAGTTGACTTGCAGCCTTCGCCTTATCTGCCGTTTGGTTGCCATCACACCTACCACTAAATATTATCGTAAGATAACTGTTATTTTAAATGTGAAAATACACATTAATCCTGTGAAGCGATCGTATAGAAAATTTACATTGCTCTTCCTCAACATTTCCAGGCAATAAGTTCGCAATAAAGAACTTCACAAAAGTAATATAGCAATTACAAGAGCTCTGCTACAATAACAATATAAAAGCTCGATAGGAAGTTGTTGAGTGCAGCGCAAAAGTTTTCCACTCTCCATAAGCGAGAGCAGAGCAGAGCGTCTGAGGTGTGAGGGTTGTCATGAGCAGAATATAGAAGTGCCGGAAAATGACAATATGACGACAGTGAATGGAAAACTTTTTAATATTCGTGTGCAATGATTTATGAGTATATATTTACATACATATAAGTATATAAGTAATAATCATATACTTCCATATGTATATTATGACACATAGATGTTGAATGCTGTGCAAATTGCGCCATGTATGTAAGCTGCTTTGGTGAATCCCTCCAGCAGAAGCTATTTAAACAAACCCTCAAATGGGTTAGCCAATCAAAAAAGCGGCTTTCTGAGTTAAAAGATTTGCCTGTTTCTATATTTTATGTAATGAAATCTTTCAAAGTCCAAAGTCCTTCCCTGCAGTATTAAGCCGCTATAATTAGAAAGTTTTTTTTTTTTTAATTCTAATACAGACTGGACAAAAAGTCCTTTCAATTTTCTAGTGATCATCAAAATGATAGTGAGATGAGCAGGAGATGCTGAACTTTCTTAGTAACAAGATAAAATATTAACTTTGATTGCACTGAAGCTATATCATCCTTCACAATTAAAAAATATTCAATACAAGAACTTTGATTGGTCAGTTTGTATGACAGCTATATGCTATAGCTAGATATTGAAAATTTCGAAAAATGAGCAGCTTCTTTGGGAGGAAAGGGAAAAAGCTCGACTCTCCTCGTCATACTGAACATTTATATATATATTTTATCGGGTTACCGACGCTTCCTTCTGAGTGTTACAAGCTTCGTAGCAAACTCAATATACCTTATTGAGTGCATAATAATGCCAGACAAAAAATTTAAAACGTCTAAATTTAGGAGAACTTTCAAAAATCCGAATATAGTGGAGAAATTTGAACCATATTTAAAAAATTACGCATTTGACTTCCCATCGCCGTTTGAAAGTCACTTCCAATAGAACGAAATTTTGAATGGCATATGCCTATTTTAACAAGCAATAGTCCATTCATCAATCAATATACCTACATATACCGTAATATATACGAATGTTGTGTTCGAACTCAAGATTTATGATCTTCCACTCTTCTTAAACTGAAAGCGCTGACTGAACCAACCAAATATATCATTAAATTACTAGGATTATTTACCACATATCTACCAGTTACTGTTCATATCCTTAATATAATAATATATAAAGCTAACTTTTATTATATATTATTTTCCTGATAATTATTTTACTTTTTATTATTACAAAGAGTAACCGATACATTGTTCATACTGAAATTTCAAATCAAAGAAAAAAAATCGATTTCGAGCTGTACATTTCAAAACTTATTGTAAATGCTAGACTATACATGATTAACTAAGTATTTAAGTGTTAGCGAGAGTTTAAGATTAATGTATAAATATGTAAATGTATCATATGTAATCGTACTTGCATGTAATTATAAGGGAACACACACCCAAACACAATAAAAAATAGAAAATTTACTGACCAAAACAGTTGGCATAGCAAATGACATTGTATTGTTAGTGTAAAAAGGTTTAGAAGCAGAGTTTTAAAGTGAGACAATGATCAATAGAACATACCTACATATGTATGTGTGAATCCATTACTATCCATATATATGATGAATATCTAGCATAGAAGATGAATAATTAGACAGTTAGAGTTATTAGACCTAATTTATGTATGTAAGAGCCGAACTTAGAATGGAATACTACAATACAAGAACTACGATTAGGTGAATTCATATAAATACATAGACATTTGCAAAAACACAAGAATAATTTACATGAAAACACAGAGGTTAAGTAACTGTAAAAAATAGTAAAAGAATAAGAGTCCTCTGTAAAAATGCTTAAATTATTTGTGATAAAGATAAAGGCGTAGATAAAATATAAATATAATTATATATATATACATATACATACCATGTATAAGGCAGTTTAGAGATAATGGATCATTAAGCAAATATATACAAACCTATTGAATTATGTATGGAACTTGCAAAACTTGAGCGCAGACCCCAGTATTCTGCTCTACTACAATGAAATGATAATGCAATGAATAGAATAATAAAGAAATTAATTCTTATTTGAAAATGCCGTTGAGACTTTCATTATAGGTTGTGGCAGAGAACGTAAATATACGTTCTCTGGTTGTGGTATGTGCTGCTATTACAGACGTATGTTGGCCTTTTGCTTATATTTTTATACGTTTACATGCAATCATATCAATTGATATGAATATCATTTTGCGAATTTTTGTGAATTCATGCAAAATTGATAATATTGTAATGAAATTATGCTATTTTCAATATAATATTTGTAGTTAACGTGGAAATAAAAGCTACGTTTTAAATATTTCTAACCTTTGATAATATAATATAATTTCATATACATGTATATATGCTATATACATACATATATGATATATTATCGTAATATCCTAAAAACATAATATATTGCAATAATAATATATGTAAATTACACCACTTATCATTTAAAACTTTCATACGCATCTATCCTGCAGATATGTATGCAAGTGCAAATGAATTTCAAATCAAGATATTATCATTTATCAGTAATATAAAAAGCGCGCGCTTCTCTATATTTATGTACGTACACTCATATGTATGTATGTATGTGCGTATGGCATTCTCACACAAATAATATACATACACATCATACATATTTATACGTGTTCAATATATGTCTGTGTTCACATGTAAATATATTACCCACAAAAACTACAAATACTACAAACGTACAAAAACAACAATCGTTACAAATAGCATCATGCATTGTGTCTCTGCACATGCTCATATCATAATCTTATACTTATCTGCTCATATAATTGCATGTATACGCATGTGCGCGTTCAGAAATTCAAATCATGATTTTATCGCTTATCAATATATTATATGTATGTGCGCGCATTGATCTGCATGTTCATACATTCATATACACTTATATGTACATGTATTTGTATACACTTCCGAACGAATAATGCACAAGCATACAAATATACATATGTATGCGTACACATGTGAATATGTCACCAACAAAAAATTGAAGCATTGTTCTACAAAAACAACAATTGTCTAAATAGCAGAAGCATCTCAAGTCAATATGGCAGCCGAATTGGCGAAGCCCAAATGTAGTAAATTTTACAACAAAAACGATTTCATTCATAAACGCAGGCGCATATGCGCCACAAGCGACCTCACTTCATTCATATACACAGACGCCGTAACATCTCCCCGAGCATGCCTTTGCCTACAAACGTCTTTTCACGACGATGGCAAAAGCTAAAAATCATAAATTGAACAACTTTCTGATGCTTCTTCACAAAAAGAAGTGACAAAAGTGGCAACAGACTGTTGTCGATTTACAATATTTGTCAATTCTAAAATAAGTATTTTTCCGTGGCTCGCAAAAATTTGCGTTGATATGTATGCAAGCTCATGTAGGCGATGCTGTTCCAGCAGCAAGGAAAGCGGTAACAATCGGCGATCCATTGCATATTTCTGAAGCATGAAGCATAACCAAACCATAATTAGGACAACGCACTGTAAGCGTCAATGGTGGTGCTGGTAATAAGCGCTTGAAAAGCCGGGATGAGCATGCGGGTTCGAATCTCGACAGAATTTGTTTTTAATTTTTGCCTTTTATTTTATGGCAAAAGCTAAAAATCATAAATTGAACATCTTCTGGTGTTTGTTGTAAGAAAGAAGTGAAAAAAGTGACAACATAGGAATTGTCGATTTATAATATTTGTCTAAAATATTTTTCCGTGACAAAAATCTGCGTCGATATGTATGCAAGCTCATACACAAACATACATATCTACGATTATTTGTATGCGATGCTGTTTCAGCGCCAAGGGAAGCAGTGGCAATTGGCGATCGTTCGTTGTGTTTTCGGCACAGCTCGGATTTTCTACCAACAACACAATGTTGTGACGCGTCAGTCTTTCGACACATTGACTCTTTGACATGAAAGCAAAAAAATATGAGCTTCGCCATTGGTTGTCCGCGTCAACGGAAATTTCGGATGAAGCATTGAATGTACATATTTACATACATTTGTTGCATGTAGACAAATGTACAAACATTATGCGTATGGTTCTTTTATATTTGTTTACATGCAAACATAATTAAATATGTATGGGCAAGTGTGCGACCGCTTGGTCTTTTAACATATCAAAAAGTTGATTGACCAAAGCAAATATTTATTTAAGTATACAAATATACATACATACATATGTACATATGTATGTCGTACCAAACGTATAAATTTTATTGAATTATACATTTGCAAAGATTTTATAGAATTCATCATAAAATAGCTTAATTTTAAAATATATACATATGTGCATACTTATGTGCTTTCATAACAAATATATGTATGTATAGCGATCTATAAATTATATGCAGCATCGTTTGCGCATAGTAAAAAAGGGAATCTGTAAGCCTACATTCCTTAACATTGGAATCAGAGAACGTATATTTATAGAGAAGGTCCAACAACGGACAAGCGTGTGAACTGTCAAAAGCTAACAAAATGCGATGAGCGTGTTTCACCACACCTAGCTCAGAAGGAGAAATGTTAACAGTGGCACGTGAACAGAGCTGAGCATTTAATGAAAATTTTGCTCAGAAATATACATTGCTATTACAGACGTATGTTGGCCTTTTGCTTATATTTTTATACATTTACATGCAATCATATCAATTGATATGAATATCATTTTGCGAATTTTTGTGAATTCATGCAAAATTGATAATATTATAATGAAATTATGCTATTTTCAATGTAATATTTGTAGTTAACGTGCAAATAAAAGCTACGTTTTAAATATTTCTTATCTTTGATAATATAATATACATAATTTCATATAGATGCATATATATATGCTATATACATACATATATGATATATTATCGTAATATCCTAAAAACATAATATATTGCAATAATAATATATGTAAATTACACCTCTTATCATTTAAAACTTTCATACGCATCTATCCTGCAGATATGTATGCAAGTGCAAATGAATTTCAAATCAAGATATTATCATTTATCAGTAATATAAAAAGCGCGCGCTTCTCTATATTTATGTACGTACACTCATATGTATGTATGTATGTGCGTATGGCATTCTCACACAAATAATATACATACACATCATACATATTTATACGTGTTCAATATATGTCTGTGTTCACATGTAAATATATTACCCACAAAAACTACAAATACTACAAACGTACAAAAACAACAATCGTTACAAATAGCATCATGCATTGTGTCTCTGCACATGCTCATATCATAATCTTATACTTATCTGCTCATATAATTGCATGTATACGCATGTGCGCGTTCAGAAATTCAAATCATGATTTTATCGCTTATCAATATATTATATGTATGTGCGCGCATTGATCTGCATGTTCATACATTCATATACACTTATATGTACATGTATTTGTATACACTTCCGAACGAATAATGCACAAGCATACAAATATACATATGTATGCGTACACATGTGAATATGTCACCAACAAAAAATTGAAGCATTGTTCTACAAAAACAACAATTGTCTAAATAGCAGAAGCATCTCAAGTCAATATGGCAGCCGAATTGGCGAAGCCCAAATGTAGTAAATTTTACAACAAAAACGATTTCATTCATAAACGCAGGCGCATATGCCACAAGCGACCTCGCTTCATTCAGACGCCGTAACATCTCCCCGAGCATGCCTTTGCCTACAAGCGTCTTTTCGCGACCATGGCCAAAGCTAAAAATCATAAATTGAACAACTTTCTGATGCTTCTTCTCAGAAAGAAGCGAGAAAAGTGGCAATGTAGCTCTTGTCGATTTACAATATTTGTCTATTCTAAAATAAGTATTTTTCCGTGGCTCGCAAAAATTTGCGTTGATATGTATGCAAGCTCATACATATGTATACATAATTACGCTACCTTGTAGGCGATGCTGTTCCAGCAGCAAGGAAAGCGGTAACAATCAGCGATCCATTGTATATTTTTTACATGCATAACCAAACCACAATTAGGACAACGCAATATGAACGTCAATGGTGGTGCTGGTGGTAAGCGCTTGAAAAGCCGCGATGAGCATGCGGGTTCGAATCCCGACAGAATTTGTTTTTAATTTTTGCCTTTTATTTTCTGGCAAAAGCTAAAAATCATAAATTGAACATCTTCTGGTGTTTGTTCTAAGAAAGAAGTGAGAAAAGTCTAAAATATTTTTCCGTGACAAAAATCTGCGTCGATATGTATGCAAGCTCATACATAAACATACATATCAACGAATGTTTGTATGCGATGCTGTTGCAGAGCCAAGGGAAGCAGTGGCAATTGGCGATCGTTCGTTTGTGTTTTCGGGACAGCTCGGATTTTCTACCAACAACACAATGTTGTGATGCGTCAGTCTTTCGACACGTTGACTCTTGGGCATGAAAGCAAAAAAATATGAGCTTCGCCATTGGTTGTCCGCGTCAACGGAAATTTCGCATCAAGCATTGAATGTACATATTTACATACATTTGTTGCATGTAGACAAATGTACAAACATTATGCGTATGGTTCTTTTATATTTGTTTACATGCAAACATAATTATATATGTATGGGCAAATGTGCGATCGCTTGGTCTTTTAACATGATATCGAAAAGTTGATTGACCAAAGCAAATATTTATTTAAGTATACAAATATACATACATACAAACGTATATAAAATGCATATTTACGTAGTAATACAAATTTTATTGAATTATACATTTGCAAAGATTTTATAGAATTCATCATAAAATAGCTCAATTTTAAAATATATACATATGTGCATACTTATGTGCTTTCATAACAAATATATGTATGAATGTATAGCGATCTATAAATTATATGCAGCATCGTTTGCGCATAGTAAAAAAGGGAATCTGTAAGCGTACATTCCTTAACATTGGAATTATCATTATTTTTCTCATTTAACACTGGAAATGCTCAATTCTGCTATTTTTGTGTCCCCTGATGTTAAGTGGTGAAACACGCTAATAATTTTCTGTGGTGAAACACGCTCATCCAAAACAGTAAATGTCCCAAATTTGAAATATCCCTAAATTTGGCAACGCGGTGGACCTTCTCTATAAATATACGTTCTCTGTTGGAATTATCATTATTTTTCTCATCAAACACTGAAAGTGCTCAATTCTGCTATTTTCGTGTCCCCTGATGTTAAGTGGTGAAACACGCTAATAATTTTCTGTGGTGAAACACGCTCATCCAAAACAGTAAATGTCCCAAATTTGAAATATCCCTAAATTTGGCAACGCGGTGGACCTTCTCTATAAATATACGTTCTCTGCCTTCTCTATAAATATACGTTCTCTGGTTAACGTTTTCCGTTTTTATCAACAACTTGGCACATAGGTGGCGCTCTTTTCATTTAGCTGTCGTTAGTTAGTTAGTAATCAATTTAAGCGTGCAGATAAATCCGTTGCTACAATTAATGGTTGGTAACCTTACTATTTATCTCAGAACTAGGTAAGCTATAATGAGATGTGGTAGATAGTTTCGCCATAATCGGGGTGAACGGTTGTTATTTTAGACGAAATTTGACCTCTTATATTTGAGGATAATGCCATCTGTCGGTTGTTTACTGTAATGCATTTTATCAATGGCAGTAAGCGCACATTCTGTGGCCTTAAAACTGTCGTGATGAACTTAACATAAATTACCTAATTTGGAAATCGTTATCGTGAATAATTTACAAAGAGTTGAAGAACAATATTTTGTATATTCCCCATTGAAAGCAACAATTTTCCTTGTGTTCACAAACAAAGTTCTGACTCTTCTCAACACGTTGAACAAGGTAAAAGATTATTTTCAAGCCATAATATGAGCACGAGCAACCGGAGCATTTACATACATTCTTATATATCAAATATCATATACATACATATATATCAATAAAACTTGTGTTTGAGAAAACAGAATCTTTTAATTTTCATTAATAAAAATTTTATTTTTAAACATTTTTGTAAAAAATAATTTACTAAAGATCTATTAATATTTAAACATTTCATACATTTTATGTAAAAAAAAAAAAGATTTTATTGCAGTCTATATAAAATAAACTAACAAACCAGTAGGAGTATTTTATTGAACACGAGTCCCGTCAAAAATTTTAACTGCTTTCAAAGTTTTACAAAATAATAAAATACTTAATATTTCCTTGGATCCGTTTCAACAACTCCGAGGCACGGGGTCTATGAGATCCTGCCAACGTTTTAATGGGTTTCCTTTCCAAGCCTCTTTCACTACCAGCCATAAATTTCTCGAATCGGTTGGTTTCCCTTCAGCTACTCTTTTCTTGATATCGATATAGGGTCATTATCCTGTTGATATGTATACCCATATCAATGGCATATTTCATCAGGCATATGTATGGCGATATTACCTGCAGTGTCAAATAAATCAATTTTAGTTTTGTCTGACCACAATATGTTTTGCCATTTGGCCATGGGCCAGGAGCCACGCTCTTTTGCAAACTGTATGCGGGCTTCCACGTGTTTCTTTTTGAGTAGCGGCACTTTCAGTGGACTTCAGGCAAATAATTTGTTCTGCGCCAAACGCCTACGGACGGTTTCAGGATTAATTGAGAAATTTATTTTGTCACGGATGCTTCTGGCTGATGAGAAGGGAATAATTTTGCTGTAGCGTAGTCTGCTGTGGATGTTTTGCGCTTTCGTCCACGAGTGTAATTTTTATTCCTATAACTTAAGCCATTTGCTACCATTTGAGGAGAGAGTTTTACAATTTCTTTGATATTTTTATAAGTTATTTCTAGTTTTCTCAATTTTTTTATTGTTTCCCGCTTTTCCTTTGTACAATACTTTCCTTTACCCACTGCCAAAAAGCCCAACGATTAAATATAAATTATGGAACTATACGTACTTTCGTAATATGGGAATAATATTTTATTTAAAGGATTATTTTGAAAACGAAATATCTAAAACTGCATTATTTTGTGGAAAGCAATAACAAGTGTCTCCAAAACCTTTCCTCATATTGGCATTCCTCTTATTTTGTGGACAACGGCACTAAGCTACATACCATATAGAGTACATATGAAGGTATCTGTAATTCCAAACTTTTTAAAGGGCCACATAGTGCGAAAACCCAAAAGAAATGGCGATTTTTTGTAATAAAAAAAACAACTGTTTTCAAATTTTGAAATTTTCATGTATAGTAGATTTTTGAATAATACCCAGTAAGATCTCCGACAGCACTAGCAAATTGTTCCACTGCTGCAGTGCTTCCGGCTTCTCCCTGGATGAAACTCAAAATAAAAAAATCTTAATAAACTAGAAGGTATTCTACGTATAAATCAATTTCGATAAAAAAAAATCAAAAATTGACAAAATAGCAGTTTTAAGTTGATTTTAATACAAATTTCGATCGGATTTGGTCAAATTTTGATTTTTGATCGGATAAAACAACCAATCGGATTAGAAATATTCATGATGACCGGACCATTTGCCTTCCAGTTATCACTTCAGCAAATTAGAAAAATGTTGCTTCACTAAACACGTGTTTAAAGATGAATTGATGGAGTTGATTGAACTAGGTGGTCACCTTTTAAATGTCCGTAACTCTAAAACTATTCCAAATTTTGATTCGAAATATGAAACATCGATTTTTTCAAATGATTTCTACTAGATGTGTCCCTTAACGGACATGAACCTCTAAAAGCTTATTAACTGTCGTTCTTGGAACTGCAATGAACTATTGCTATCCTTATAAAACATAAAACAGCAAACAAATCCCACAATCCGTAAATAAGTACCATATAATGGTAAAGTCTGCTTACTAAGCTTCCTTCAAGTTTACCATAAGTTTAGTAAATGCTTTCATTTATGGATAAAATGAGTTGCAGAATTATATAATTTTATGTTCATCTTCTATTGTCAGTTGCGCTCTGATTCGATTCCTCAGTCTTTTGGTATGTTTTCTAACAACCGATGAATTGGTTTGATTGAGTGATTAGATGACGCATCGCTTTCACAGATTTTTGGTGTTTGGGTTTTGGTTCAAAACCAAGCACTTCGAAGTGATAGTGTGCAAATGTCGACAAGAGGGATGTAGGAGTGAATTCCGCAATTATTTTTAATTTTAGTTTATACGCTAATTATTGAAATATCATTAATATTTGAATGTTTTATTTTTGTTTTTAATTTCCATTAACAAAGTTCTGACCACTAAAAGCTTTCTATGCAACACTCTACTTTCCTTATTGTGAATGTAGGCAAGTAGGTCTTCATAAACATTTTTTAGTTATGTAATATACTTATGTATATTTCATAACTAACATCAGCATCAAATGTGAAAAGTTTTCTGAAGCTCGAGATAATGAATGGTTTGCGGTAACAGCTTAATCAACCCGTTGAAATGGCTAAGTTTCAAAGAGGCTCTCGACTCATTATTTTGAAAGTTGATACACACAAACATTTCAGTTAAATCACATTTGCTCTATGCAGTTATCGATGCGGAAAATATATTTGCACATTCATACATATGTACATATATGTATGTATATATATACATACAAACACATAAATACATATATGCGAGTAGTAAATTTTTCATTAACACTTCGCTTAGGGACACATGTCTTCGCACAGCAGAAAAAGCAAGAGCAGAGATAAAATGGCACGCATTTGTTGAATGACCAGCGATTGGGGGAGTGGGGGCATAGTTGGCAAGAACCCGAAAGTGCCGGCATGACAAATGTACTACTTGACTGTGCAACTTCATTATTCTACAGTTTTTGTTAATAAATCAAAGTCAAAATGTGTGATGTATCCTTTGACTTGTTTTTCTTCACTTTCATCTCAACTTACTTAAGATGACAACTTGGAATACGTTCGGGCACCAGTGCCACCGTTCGTGTATGTGCGTGGAGTACACACTCGCTTTGGCAATCAGTTATCCGTTGCCGATTTACTGGCGCTCGGCGTCGTTTTTGCTTTTGTTTTGCTGTTTGATAAATTTGTCACTGATAATGGGAAGCGCTTTCGTTTAAGGTTAAATATTTGTAAATCTCCAAGAGGGAGACACCGCAAGCGGTGTGTGTGTGTGGCCTTCGTCTTAATCCAGTTACCGGTTCATATTCGGCTAGGTTGCCATTGCAATCCAAATTTGTCAGCTGGCAGTGAGGCAAAGAGAAAAGGGTTAAAGCCCAAATTTTGTGGTTTACATTTTCGGTCAGTGGGTCCAAACACACGCTCAGGACTACGAAATCTCTACGCAAAGATACTGTTTCCAATTAAATTTGTCAAATTTTAAATGTAAATACACACATTAATTACAAATTTTTTGTGTCAGTTATCTGATTTCAAAATGCCTGCGTAAGTGTCCGCCGCAAAATTGGTTAGCTTTTTGCTATTTGTGGCCCACCTGGTCGGAGTAGAGTGCCCCGCAAAATGTCAAAGCACGCTCCCTCTTATTCTCATTTCGGCCTTTGCTCTGATCATTTTTCATTAGGCCGCTTCGTGTCGTATGACGACAGACTGCCGGCAGCACAACAGCATCCGAACTTGCTCATTAGAGCATTTTTGTACCCAAGCGCAACTTTGTACTGAATGGAAAATTGGAGTATTGCTAAAGAAGCTGAGAATTCAAACTTGTAAAAAGCCTTGGTGCCTCTCATCTACTTCAGTACGATTTTTATCTTTCTTACTTAAGAGGTTCGAAATATGGTAGTATATTTTTTTTGATGTAGAAACTGAATATGTTTTCTGCGGGAGCTCGAGAGAATCCGCTCCTTTTAGTGTAAACGACTGCGACTCCCTTTAGTATTCGTCTTCATCTCTAATTTGTTCTCCTTATATTTGCACCTTATATTTTAAGTGACTTGACATTCTAGTAATAAAGTGTACATTTTCATAACCAATTCGGTTGGCTTGTAAAATTAGGAAGAAAGGATGTCTCCCTGCCGTTCTATCTATGTGTGTGTTTAATGGTGTTGTTGCTTTAATTTAGAGAGTTGACACTTTTTTACCTGGAATGACATGGGTTGACAGTGGATATAGGAAACGTGTGAACGATTTTCATCAGCAAATTGCCATCGATGCCAATAAATCATTTCTCTCTACCATCTTTTTGCTTGATTTGTGCTTTACCCGCCGGCTTACGGCAACCGAATGCAACAAGAAATATGGCTTAAGCTAAACAAATTCGGATTTTCATGTTTTCTATTGGGAAATTATTTCATTTTTATTCACTGCCCAACATATTCTGGAGCTTGTTGGAGTTCTCGTTATACAAATTTTTGTATTGACTATTTGTTGATGAACATAAGTATATATTTAGATTATATATGCCTAGAGGCTGTGTTAGACTACCTATTGAGGTCAAGTATGGCAGGAAGATGTCTTAATAATCATGAAAACATTTACCATTATAAGATAGAAGATGTAAAAAGGTATTCGCTTCCTACATTTTTAGAATATAATACGGCTTAATATGGCTTAAAGTAAACAGTTACGGTCTATACTGGCACACACATACACGCGAATGATAGGCACACCTTTGCCTGCAAGGTTCAACCTTGACAACCCGCTTCGGATGTGTGGAGAAACGGTGAAGTGACCAAACTAAATGTAAACTCAGAAAACCTACAAATAACTGAGACAAACGCATGTTTGCAATACTTATCATGTGTCCTTATTGCCAATACAACTGTTAGACATCGGGCTATCGCAACACAAACAACTTTTGCCACAGTCTAAATATCAGTAAATTGATACCTTTCTCCGCCTACTATCGAACGAACAGTGAAACAAATAACGGGTGATTTTTTAAGAGCTTGATAACTTTTTAAAAAAAAAAAACGCATAAAATTTGCAAAATCTCATCGGTTCTTTATTTGAAACGTTAGATTGGTTCATGACATTTACTTTTTGAAGATAATTTCATTTAAATGTTGACCGCGGCTGCGTCTTAGGTGGTCCATTCGGAAAGTCCAATTTTGGGCAACTTTTTCGAGCATTTCGGCCGGAATAGCCCGAATTTCTTCGGAAATGTTGTCTTCCAAAGCTGGAATAGTTGCTGGCTTATTTCTGTAGACTTTAGACTTGACGTAGCCCCACAAAAAATAGTCTAAAGGCGTTAAATCGCATGATCTTGGTGGCCAACTTACGGGTCCATTTCTTGAGATGAATTGTTGTCCGAAGTTTTCCCTCAAAATGGCCATAGAATCGCGAGCTGTGTGGCATGTAGCGCCATCTTGTTGAAACCACATGTCAACCAAGTTCAGTTCTTCCATTTTTGGCAACAAAAAGTTTGTTAGCATCGAACGATAGCGATCGCCATTCACCGTAACGTTGCGTCCAACAGCATCTTTGAAAAAATACGGTCCAATGATTCCACCAGCGTACAAACCACACCAAACAGTGCATTTTTCGGGATGCATGGGCAGTTCTTGAACGGCTTCTGGTTGCTCTTCACCCCAAATGCGGCAATTTTGCTTATTTACGTAGCCATTCAACCAGAAATGAGCCTCATCGCTCATCGGACACGGACGCGAAACACATTTCGAACCGAACACTGATTTTGGTAATAAAATTCAATGATTTGCAAGCGTTGCTCGTTAGTAAGTCTATTCATGATGAAATGTCAAAGCATACTGAGCATCTTTCTCTTTGACACCATGTCTGACATCCCACGTGATCTGTCAAATACTACTGCATGAAAATCCTAACCTCAAAAAAATCACCCGTTAAATAAGGTTTGCGAGCTTTAGGCGACTTGCCTTTAGTCAAAACCATATAATTGTATTTTACCATTACCTACGTTCATATATACAAAGGTACACATGTTGTTTGCGAAGAAATATTCAGTTTATAATATGCAAAGACAGTTGAGTTGTTACTCATGGAGAGAATATAATAATTCGAAAACTACTCCTAATTTTTATATTAATAGCAATAAGGGAAGGTAGCGCAGTCAAGTATTGCTACTTCAGTTGAAGGATCTAAGAACTATTAAATGTTTGTTGCTGTTACTCCTGTGAGGAGCTTAGGAGCATAAAATAGATTTGTTTTTATATAGTTGTTCGGTATTTTTTTTTTTAAATCTATACAAGCACCAGCGGAACTAAACTGCTCGCCAAGATCTTTCGAATAAAAGGTGCACATGTTGACCCATAAGGCTCTTCCCGAAGAATGGTAGTATTTGCAGTAAATTCACGCTTCACAAGTCCCTGGTCGCAAGCATCCTATTACGTGTCACATTTCGGACTGTTTTTGTATTATCTCTCCGATCGACACAAAACGGGTTCCATTACGATGGGTGTTAACTTGTTTGCAAGTGAAACTCATAAGCCCATGTTTCACATGAATATGAGATTGGAACTCACACGATCATGCATGTCCAAATAAATCTGTTTACGGCACTCTTTTTGAAAAAATAAACTTTATCGAGGCGCGTCGAGCAAGAACCCGTTTCGTACCACCAAATTTACAAATAGACTCGAGGGAGATGTCGAGCATTCCTGCCTGACGCTTTTCAAGCACCATATTCGAGGTGAACGAGGCATGTTTTCAGCGTTCCCTCGTTCTTCAAAGACGGCTTGTGTTTTTGATAAAACTGAATCACTGTACGTTTTCTCCAACATCTAGAAACTTTGTTAGAAATACAAAATTTGAGACAAATTCTTTCTTCGACATTTTAATCCATTGTAAAAATCGTAACGCACTACTGAGGTGTGCCGACTTAAGCAGCTGCTTTAAACAAACTCATATTTGGCATAGTAATTAAGGATAGTCCTAACAACTTAGCAAAATATATATTTTTTCAAATATCATTTACCTTTTTACCAATGCCTGTTTGAAAGTTGAGATATGCCAGTAATAATGCCTAGTGGTCAAGTAAAAGTTAAACTAATAATACGAAACACTGCCAACACTTTTGGAGTGAGATCAACCCTTGTCCACTTTAGTATGGCACTTATAGCTCTGCTGCTTAGTGTGTGCAAACCTAAGCCCAATGATACCTTAAAGGTTAAAGATTATGCCATTCTGTGGTGATATATTATATATTTCAATTCGGTGTGTAATTCCCGTCTGCAGACACTACACTCACATACGCATTACTTACACATGCTAATATGCGATGTAAGAGTATTCTTTTTGTCGGCGTGGCGGAACGTAAGCAAGTAGTAAATGAAAAATTGCCGGTGTTATACATTCGTGTTGTTTTTGTATATACGCCTTTTCTGCCATGTTGCGCATATACAAATCCCTATATATATATACTATTACATACATATACATACAAGTATGTATCTACATACGTGCCTAAAAACCCCATAAGGATTTGACAAATTATCCTGTAACAGTTGTACTGGCTGCGCCGTGAAGTGTTGAGTATTGTGAGGCAAGCAAGTTTGCTTTCGATATTGGTTTTCTATTTGACTAAGTGGTATATTGGGAATTTTCGTATGATTACTCGTACTCAGTTTTTTCGTCGCTCAAGACATTGAGTAATTGGAATATGCAGTGGTTTAGCGGGCTCCAGACAGACTTGGAATAAAAAGAATCAAGAGCAAAGAGATATTTGCAAACATTTGTTTACCGAAAACAAAAGGAAATTTTTGCTCTGCGAAGTAAAGACTTACTATAAAGCTTTAAAGAATCAAATATTAAAGCACATATTGGCATGAAAGAATGTTCTAACAATTGGTATTGATATTTTAAGGTTAAAGCTTCCTCTTATTTATACCTAATTATGGGACGTCACACTTATTATGAACCGTTGTTTTGTTTTTTCGGAGTAGGAAGTATCGAAAGCCTGAACCCTTTGCCTGTGGGTATCTTTGCCTCCTAATCAAAGCCTAGTCGAATAGCATATGACGCATAACACTCAAATAGTATTACCTGTTGACAGTTTGGCCGGTCGGAAGGAATTTGGAGTGCGCCTCACCTCGGTAATCGAAGAAAACTGTGAACATAACCTTGATTTTTGACTTGCTTTGAAGTTGTTTTTTCGGCTTCGGCCAATTGATCGTCTGTTTCCGGGTCCTAAGCATATATTTAAGACTCATCGTCAGTAATACTACGTTTCATGACATCCTGGTAGTCGGAAAGCATTGTTTTACACAGCAAGGCCCAAATGATCTTTCAAAATGATTTCAAAACGATGCCAGTAAGATCTTGACTGTTAAACTCAATTCTCAATCATATTGATGGCCATCTGTCGAATTTGTACCAATTGAAACCACTTCCCCGCGACAAATGATTATCACCGAAGGCCTTTTGTCCTTTTGCGGTGTCCCCTCCCCGTTGCTGTTTAACTTCTACATCTCGATACTCCTTCAACCACTATAGGGAATTTCTATCACCACGTACGTTGATGATTGCACTATAATGACGTCCGGTAATGGGCTCGATGGCATGTGCTCATATGTAAACGGCTATCTCTCTGACCTTTCTCACATCTTCACTGCACGGACCCTAACACTCTCCCCCACTAAGCCCACTGCGACCATATTTCCTAATTGGACAAAGGAGTACAGACCTAACCTTGGGTCATGGAAATCATTCCTGCACTTACCTGCTTGTAGCGGATCATAGGAGCATCAAGAGACCGTTCCTCAACTACACTACGTCAATGATATAAAAAAATACTCCGACCACACTACGGGCACAACAAACTTCAGACATGCACTGACCGTCATTCACAGTAGGGGTCCTCTTTTCCTATGACCTACCTTTGGATGGCCTCGATGACTTATCCAATCCTTACCATCCTAACCGGGACTAATTACAATACTAACAGCTAATCTATTTAGCCATGGTTTGAGTCGAAATGTCTTAGCGTACAAGACTGAATTTCCAGTATTTGACATTTGGATTAAAATGGGTAGGATGAATTTTAAATCGAACCTCTCTGGAATGAAATTTGATTCTCCAGTAATCGGTAGTATGGAGATCCAGACCAAAAATTTGCAGGAGAAGATCGGTCAAATTTTAGGAAAAGTATAAACAAAATTTTTCAGAATCATTAAGTATTCACTGAGCGGTCTTTGAAACAAGTTATTTTGCTCCAATGGATTCTTTCAGCAACCTTTATTTGAAGAACAGTACCTCTATTTCCAATAAATCCAAATTATTATAAACATTTGCTCCTGTTGCACAAAGAACCGTTCGTATGATATATGAATGTAAATGTCTATCAAACTGATTGGTTGGTTGGTGGGCATTCACATACTGAAAGTCCTTGACACGAATCTCAGAAATCGCACGTAACCTCAAGTATAATTCGCAGTGACAACAAAGCTGGCGCGCTTCGTCGTCAAACACATACACTCACGCACTTGCAGCAAGCTACCCGCCCGCCAAATATTATAGGCTATCATAGCACAGTCAGCCGGCGGGCATGAGCAGTGTTAAGGATATGTGAATGCAAAGGACGAAAAATGAGTAGCTCAGCCAACATGGCCAAGAGCATTTCAGAAAATGCAAACCCACTCGCATTAGTACTCGTCATCACGACTCGCATGCTCAAGTGTGGCGCACTTGAGGTTCTTAATGTGTGACGGACCGCCTCGTCCGTCGCCTCCGCCCCGCCTTCACCCTCGCACGCACCACCAGAGTGAGCGCAGCCAACGAGCAGCGAGTCAGCGCAACAACACTGACAGCTTCTGTCAACGTATTAACAAACCGTTAGCAAGGTTGCAATAATTAACATAAAATATACACACATAACAGTATATTATGGCTTAAATACACATATACACACATATGTTTGTACATATGTGTGTCGGCGGTGAAATTAAAAATAAAACACGTACCACGTCGAGTGGCGTTGGTGCAAACACCAGTCGGTGGGAGGGCGGACGCGGCGGTGCATTCGCATTTCCTAACTGCAACAACAAAGCTGGTGACAATTTATGGGGTAATTCAAACACTGCAAGTAAATGCGTGACATTTCCTGTGCTAAGACGGACAAAGTTTTCGGTTTATTGGCGAAGGATCTGCGTCTAATTGTAATTTACTTGAAGTTTATTTTAATGTTGACGCACCGACGGTGGATGTGAGTGCGAGTACATATGTGGGAGTAGAGGCCACTAACACTTAATCGGCTTACAAGATTCATTGAGTACTGAACGGGCTTACATACATACATATGTGTATGGTTGATGGATTGTTCTTTGACGACATTAATCAAGGACCAAGCGCTTTATGGGAATATTGGTATGAATATTGTCGAAGTCGTTATGAATATAAATATATTAGTGAAATATATACTTATACATACTTCTATGGGCATACATATGTGAGTAACATGGAAAACTAAGCGAAGCGCATTTTGTTGAAAAAGCTGCTCAAGAAAGGTCAAAGGAAACTGAAGCGACACTTGGACAAACAAAAGTCGCTTGCAGGTACCGAGATTAGTTCGGAAATTCCTTGCGCATGTTATGTGTAATTGTGAATTCTCCATATCACTGCGACAAACTGTGACACGGCTAACCGTGACTTCAGTCGTGTCAACGTCAACATACTAAACCCAAAAGGGACTTCAACGTGCACACCACACGACACCAACCGACATCGGTTACAACAAAAATGCTATCAGAAAGGAATTGCTGATGCACCAGCACACAAATGCACGAGCCGTGCGAGAACTCGGACTGTTTGTAGCCGAGGCGTCTGTCGAATATCTAATACTGCTTTCTGGGATACGCTTAATGAGATGCACAACGTGATCGCCGCGCACACACACGCCACTCGTATCATCTCACATACCATCATCGCCGATATGTGTGCACAATCGCAGGTGCAACCTCAGCTGATGTAACCGGGAAAATGGCGCTGTCATACTACAGTGCCTTTTCAACTAGTATTAATGGCGTTGCTGGCGTTCGCATTGTTGGCTTACGGCTTGTGAGAAGCCACCGCTGCGGGTAACCAACCGAAATCCAAACCAAGTTTCTCAGCAGTTGACGACGAAGTTGTAACGCTCAGTCTCTGACATAAAATAGATATTATAGTCAAATGAAGCGATTGCCTCCCTTCAGTTAGAAGCGAATATACACATGCCAGAAATGCATGGCGCCCGCGGTGGAAGACTTTGTCGCAATCACATAACACATTGTGGAAATGAAGAAAAGAATCCCGCAAACGTGCTCAAGTGGTGAAGTTGCGTGAATTTCAAGAATGTCTCCGACATTACTATCTGTGTGTTTTAAGTGTCTTTTGCTTGCCACACCGTGTAGGCATCTCGCGGGCCTCAGTTGGGATATTCATAATGAAGTGTATACGTCGGTCGGCAAGCGTCGGTTAGCGCCTGTCACGCAAACGTTTGACTTCATCCATTCCACCACGTAGCCGCTTCTCCTTGGCTTAGTGCGGCGGGGGGATGACTTCAAAGTGCATGCCAAAGGAAAGTGGTGTGACTTCTTCTTGAATTTACAGTTTACACTTTATCACTTCATAACCTTGATGAGCTTGTGTTGCGAATGCATTAATTTTACTTCTGGCCGAAGGTGATTGGACTTGATTTGAGGCCTGATTGACTACAGTGATTCTCCAACATTTGGGTTTCGAGAAATTATTACCACAAACAATTAGATTTTTAAGCCTTTCAGAAATATTTTACGCCCTGGTCAATGTATTATCCAAAGTACACAATTTTATAGTATATTTCACATATTTCACAAATTTAATTTAGAGAAGGTCCCCTCCTCGCTTCGGTCGCCGCAGGAAAATGCATAAGCTTTAATCCATTGACAATTGATTCAATAATGGGACACTTGACAACAACAGGGCTGCGGTTCATTGTGCTGCAGTGAGTGCTGCTTAAACAGATTTTGCATTAAAGAACGCAGCTGAAACAACAACAACAATAATAATAATGGCAGAATGTGCTCAAAATCGGATTTCGACGAGAAAATTCGCAGAGATTTAATTGACTTAAATTGATAGCACTTAATTGTGTTTGTTGTTGTTGCCGCTGTTGTTTGCATTATTAATTTTGCTGCTGTAGTTGTTTTCCTTTCCTTATTTTAATTTTTATCAGCAACAATAGCAACAAATGCAACAATAGCAGCATTCTAAGTGCATTTGAACACTTACATATCTACATTTGAGTAAATAAAAAAACGTCAAAGAGAATGGGTATTAAACTGGATTGTGCACACAGATAAACACGCACACACAGACACGCATGCGATTGAATTTGCTTGTTGTTGTTGACATCCAATTTATCAGCTTAAATTTAATTCACACAAAGGGAGTAAATATTTTGCATTTTCACACACACACACACATACATTTATTATTTACATTAATTATATATATGTACAAAAACTCGACCGAAGCTGCAATACCCTTCACAGGTGCCTAGCCTAGATTAGATCGTAAGGCAGATTATGAGTCATGCCAAATTTCGTGAATATATCTTCTCAAATAAAAAGGTTGCCCATACCGAGATTAGTTTTCACCTATCAATTTTTATGTTATATACCTGTATATCCTATACTTGTTCAATACCGATTCCGACAAATGAGGGAAATCTTGGGGAGAAAAAGACGTGTGCCAAATTTTAGACCAATATATCAAAAGCTAAATCGATTCAGATATGAACAGAATTCAAAATTCCGAAAGGGTGAAACTTTTAGTTAATATTTTTAGTTTCTGGCGACATTTTAAGCAAAAGCCTTTGTATTACCGAGTCTTCCAATAGGGAAGACGTGATTTTGATAGTTCGTGCCGTCCATGTTTGTCAGTGTGTTGAGTAAGGTTTGCCATTTTGTAATGTCACATTTCACTTTGGTACAATGCTTTGAAATCTAGTCTTCAACGACGAAAGTTCATGCCATATCACATCTTATGCAAATTCATTTCATCGAAAAATTATCTTTTCAGATCAGGCTCATTTCTGACTTATTGGCTCCGTCAATAAAAAAAATTTCGTTTTTGGGGTGAGACAACAATACGGTAGTTTGTACTATTTATCCGTGTGTAAAACCAAAACAAGATCATGAGAGCGGTGAACGACAATTATGCATTCTCTATTCTGTATAATTTTCTGTTTATTTGGCATTGACAACACATTAAAGCTGTTCAGAATTTAAAATATACTGACTAATGATAGGAAACGACATTGTAGTGGTATTTTCCAAGTCGTATAAGTATAGCCAAAGGAATTCTGATGGTTAGTTCCTTGTGAACGTCAAAATCATAAATACAGGGTTACATTTATCAAAATTGTTAAAAAGCACGATATTAATTGAGTGCCGAATATTTGGTCTTCCGTCTGTCTGTAAAAGAAATAATTTGTGTAAAATTGGAAAATTAAAAAATGTTAGACCCTAAACGTTCTATCGAGCGTACCATGTTAAAGATTAAAGCCCACCGTCAACAAACTGACTAGATACTAGATAGATAAATACCCGTGAAAAGTGCGACTTATTCAGCCTACTCTGCAGATCTGAATACAGAAGGTACAATATTCTACACGAGTGTACAGCTGCAGGGAACGCCGATGACATTGTATTATTGGTCTCAACAACAACAATAACCGTGCCGTTACTTCTGCTTTCTCCAGACTAGATAAGGAACCAGAAAAAATGGGTCTGGTAGCGAATGAGGGCAAGACGAAATATCTCCTGTCTTCAAACAAACTGTCATCGCGCTCGCAACTTAGATCCCACGTCATTTTTGACAGTCATAACTTTGAAGTCGTAGATAATTTCGTCTCTTTTGGAACCAGTACCAACAACAGCAACAATATCAGCCAGGAAACTCTACGAAGAATAACGCTTACCTCGAGGTAATTAAGAAGTAAAGTCCGAATGGAAGCTGGTAGGCTTATGGCTTTGAAAATATTTGACGTAGCACCCACCGTTAGAAGCAGAGAAAGCGGAAAACCTACACTCCGTTGGAAATATCAGACGGAGAAGAACTTGGCTGCATTTGTTATCTCGAACTGGCGACACATTGCGAAAAGAAGAAACGACCTCCGCGGTGTTGTAAACTCAGCTATAACCGAGATTTATCGAATTGTATCCGATCGGGTTTGCAGCGGAAAGGTGTATTTATTGTTTTCAATTTTTTAACACGTTTTTTATGTGCCTGTCATGTCATGTGTGGTGTGTGTCTCATTATTTAATGCTGAAGTGTGAACCTTAAAAAAATTTGGTAATAATTTCAATACTAGTTGAAGGAAAGCGAAAGATGTCGAAGGAATGGGTTGATTTAATAAAAATGTTAAGTTTATCGTAATGCGTTTTGGTGTTGAAAACGAATGACCGGTTCACACTTTTCCTCAGCAATAATGTGATGAATAATGTAATTTCTGATACACACTATTGGTTTGGTATATCTGATACTAAGTAGGTAGGTAGAATGGCTATCTGATGTCGCATCCAGGAGGCCCATTGTGATATCAAGGGTATACCAAGGGACCAAAGTCTTCTCACCCTATTGGTTCCTCTCTTAACAACTCCGCGTTTCTGATAAAGTTCATCAATACGAAAAGTTTTATCTGCCTAACTTCCGAGTTGTCGTCAAGGAGTCTTCGAGCGATGGTTGCTATTCCTTTCTTAACTGAGCCCCACTGTCGCATACACGATGTTTAAATGACTCCACCACTTCTACCTCCTGACAGGTTCTATAATATTCGGTATACGGGGAGCTTAATCTACTGGCATATTTGCCTATTAGAAAGTGACCTGTTAGTACTCCTACTACTCCTACTAGAATTCTTACATCACTCCTTTTAAATACTGATAGACATCATCTTCGGCCCACATTCCATTCATGCCACGCTTGCCTGTCTGTCGAACAAGTCATTGATTTGTATCGATACTGACATACATATGTTTACTTGGTAGCAAATATCGAACTCACACGCAACATTTCTGTATTACCTTGGTCATTTTTGAAACTGATTGAAATAATTAAAAATTTTCTAAAAGTAAGTTATTCCTTCTCACATTCGAATTGATTAGATCGGCCCTTCGGTGCCTCTAACGAAAATTTGAACACATTTCACAACAACGTGCACACCAAATACATTTGACCACTTTTCTGTTTCTAAAATTAATCTTAAGCTAGTATTCGAAAAGTAAATTGATATTCTTAATCTATTTCTTTAGAAATTAAAGCCTCATTTTCCTTTACAATCTAAAAGATATAGAAATAACTAGCTTTGCGTCAAAATTCAAAGAGCTCGTGCATAATATCGAATAATTAATTGCACTCTTACGTCTGTCCTAATATATGCGCATGAGTATGTAAACAGGCTCAGTGGCAGAGCAATAAAGCAGCTTGATGCACGAATGAAAAACGACAATGAGTAACGGCAACGGCAACGGCGGCCGTAGCCAAATGTGAATAATAATAGTAGGAAAGATTTTTATGTCATTTCCTGTTTTTCGTGATTTTTTTTAATGCGGGCATCGCGTGTGTGGACGTTAATAAGCGCGCAGATGCTGGCATTTCCCAATGGGGGTGGGCATGCTGATGCCCACAACTGCTTTCATGATTGCCTTGGTATTCACGGAGATTGAGCATCAGTCTGAAATGGACTGTTGTGGAATATTTTGCAGCCTATTGGACTTAGGATTTCATATACCGATACATATGTAGTTCACATAAAATGATATACTTTTGTGAGTGTATTTAGTAACTTTTCTATGATTGATAATCACGCAAATATAGGATTAATCGTACAACAAAATGTTTGCTATTGTTGATCTGTCTTAGACACTAAAAGTGCAATATAAGTTTATAAGTTATTCAAAATTTTTACAGAAAAAGACTAGAGTTCAATTGGGTTCAGTAAATATTTGGAAATATTCAAGGTAAAAGGTTAAAAAGGTCTTAATCTTCGAAGATGCACTCTTCTGAATTTGGCGAAAATTGGTTTTATGATCTTAAACTTTAGAAAATGTTATTCACTCAATTGTTCCAACACATTCTGTTTTGCAGTGGAACAGTTACCTTCTTCATTTGACTGCATATCATGCACTATAATCGAGTTGCTGTTGTTGTTGTTGTTGTTGTTGTTGTAACGGGTACCTATTCCCCGTTAGGATGGTAAAGATTAGCTAAGTTGTCGTCGACGTCATTCAACGGAGGGCCCAAGAAACGCAAGAGAGGTGTCAGATGAGTGAGGTTGGTGGGGAATGCAGTGTCATACGGAGACTCATTGCACCTAGGACATATATTGGATATATCTCAGTCTATTGTGGATAAGGAGGAGTTTAACCTGCTCCAGTATCCAGAACGATGCTGCACAAGGATCACTCTCGTTTCTCGCGATAACTCGAGCTCTTCGTCTGCATACAATAGTCGAATACTCGGTAGTACAGAATTCCTTATTAGTATTTCTTCTGGAATTGAACGTGTTGAATACTTAAAATAAAAATGGAGACTATGAATAAGTTTGCTAAAAACTGTGTATATAAGAGTAGTAGTAAAGGAAATGTTTAAACTCTAAATTCTCACAAAAGAAAACTTTTTAACTTTTTCAATATATTGCCAAGATTCACAAGTATTAGGTTATATCACTCTCTCTCTTCTTAGTGCTGCTTACTTTCCTGAAAATCTTTCATATTTCTTTCGGCGAAGTCTAACATTTCTATCGCCGTGTATTTTTCGTTTCAATTGTCACTAATTTATATTAATTTATTATTTAAATTAATTTAGAAGTGACATCAAAAATCCAGAAATTCAAAAGAGCTATTAACTTGATTGAATGATTTAGTCTTCATTGCTTTGAGAACAAGCTCCAATCGAAAGAGAATGCTCTATTCTTTGCGAGTCTTTGCTTAAGGCGGGTTTAAGCACAGCAAAAGTATTTACATTCGTTTCATGCTTACGCAAATACTTTGTGTGTGTGTATGAGTGTGTCTATGTACATATGTGCGCTCAGCCGAAATATATGCTTAGGAATATTAAATCGCATGCACTTTGTGGCATAGTTAGTATAAGAATTGTGTGTGGCAGCTACATTCCTGCCATATATACTGTTACACACCAAGTACCTAGCTGTTTACATATTTATACATTATATAGCTTCGTATTGCTGGCTCTGAGCTAAATTCTTATGTACATACAGTGCCGGTGCCTGCATGCCTACATACATACATATGTATGATTCAATTAAGTTTAATAAAATCTGTTAGATGACGCTGAATTGAGTGTGAAATCATGACGAACAATAACCATAAAGCCACATTTAACGTGTGTAAGTATGATTTGATTGCTTAACAAGTGAATGCTGGCGGAATACTATTGTATTTGAACTCATATAAAAGAACTTTTCTTTTTATTTATTTGTCTATCATATAATCCTATGCATTTTATTTAAATTAATCGGTTTAATAACTGCTTCTATATATGTGTATTGTATGTTTTCGCTATAAAACTGTGAGTAATGCTGAAGTATTTGCAGCGAAAACTCACTTAAAAAGTCGGAATATTTCCAAACTTTAATAAGCTTGCTTATTATTTAAAACAATTTTTTTACGACATAAAAAATATGAAAATACTTATACTGCCATTTAAAGTATCTAATCCTCTAGATCTTTTAGTAACGCCTCCAAAGTTCAGCCGTGTCAAAGCCTGTTGCATATTTGAGGGCGCTCGTTTGCCCTCCGACATGCCAGTGCGCGACCAGAGGCGTCTGCCGGCTATTTTAATTTCTCTAATTCAGTTCGTATTCCTTCAGTTGATTACTATTATTCAATTATGATTCTTCCATCGCACAATTCTCCATGACCATCGGTTCGTGCGGTTGACGGCGCGTCAAATTGCAATTACATCGACTTGTTCAGTTCTGAATTGGATAAAGACCTATTTATCGTGAATATAGCGATGCATGTTTATGCACAACAATGTGCGGCACACACGCATGTACCGTAAAGACACGCTCATTTAGTTTTATGCATTGTGTTATGATTTCATCTGCGGCGGCGATAAGGGCGCGATCTCTATGTGAGCAGACACACCCTTTCAAACAAACGCAGTTACACTATACTTTGGCCGCTGGCAAGGAATTTTATTAAAACAAAAATTACTAAGTACCCTGTAGAGAAGATTAGCATCAGCAATAGAAGGTTCCTGTTAACATTTTATATTGTGAACGGAAAGTCAATATTATAAATAGTGATTATAGAATCTGTTTTGAAGTGTTGTAACTTAAATTCAAATTAAAAAAAAAAAAGTATTTTGTTACCTGATACTGACCTACTACAAAGAAATGTTTTCACAAGTTCAAATTAAATTTTGTTTGTCAACAAAAAAATAGAAGAGTTTGCTTTGCTTTTCTTACACGGGTCAAATATACTTTAATATACATACACACATATATTGAGCTGGTTTGGTGATAGTGCGTCATCAAGGGTCATTCAAACACTGTTTCGGTCATGTCATAATGCCATTCGAGGGCATGTCAACGTAGAGTACAATATGTGTCGAATTTACGAATGCAGTGAGTATGCGTGTGTGAACTGCGGTCACACATAATTTGGTAAATGAGCTGCGAATCCATAAGTGTTAGATTCAAAGTGTTTAAATGTTTGCTGTAACATGTACATGCATATATTTATAAACACTTAATGTCTTCAGGCAGCGGCATGAGGGTTGTAACTGGCCGCTTTGGTTGCTTGTTCATTGTTTTGGAACAATAAATTGAGTTTGCTGTTTCCTCATTAGTTTTTCAATAATTTTAGGAAGCGTTAATCAATTCTAAATGAAAAAGAATACGCAATGCAGCAATTGAATTAATATTAACTATGCCGAGATGCCCGCAAATACTTGCTTCTATATTTTATGTTGGTGTGAAATGCCAGCCTAAGGAAAGAGGAGTGAAATCTTTTAAACACTTCAACAAATCTTGTGTCTTCATCGCACTTTAATTATGAATTCTTTGGAGATATAGAAAAACTTGCATGTTTTTAAAAGAAATACTAAAAATTTATACAACCTTAAAGAAACACATAACTTCTGAGTGTTACCCTGCATAGGAAAGAGCATTTAATTTTCGAAATGCTCTTAAGAAGTAGGTGGCAACACCCCCCCACAAATCTGTAAATATATTGTATGCATGTATTTAGGTTATCTTTTTAGCTTTAGAAAGCCGTTGTCAAAAGGTAAATCGTACACTATGCAATGGCTACAGCGCGGCGCTGAAAGATATGCAACAGTTTTGTATGTGAGGCACGCACAAGTTTTTTCCGAATTTCAAAAAAAAGTTTCTTCTTTAATTCTTTGGCTTAGGTTAGCGAAGTAAGCACCTTCAAAGATGTGCACGTTTCTAAAGAATCACAAAGGTACAATGGCCTTCAAAAAAGCGAATTCTAATGGGGAAGCCAAAAGTATAAAGGAGAAATAAATAAAAATTTGAGCATGAAAGGGACAAATGCCGCAAATTTGCGGTTTCGCACATAAGTGATGCTTTCAATATTGTGCGTTTTCACTTACAATGTGGCCGTTGAGTTTGAATGGAAGAGGAAAGTAGCAATTTCCTTTGAGGAAAGGCAAAATCCAAAAGGCTGAGTATGGCAGGGGGCGTGAGTACATGAGCATGTAAACAATTGTGTAAATTACTGAGTATGATGGTAACCCTTTTTACGTGGCTTCATTTGAATAAAGGGCTGTATTTTACCATATGTCTTATCTTCGCCGGCTAGAGACTCTGCTAGCCTTATAGTTGGGTTCTGAGAACTTTGCATGCACATAGGGTTTGAAGGTTTCAATGCAAACATATCGAAAGTTCTACGACAATTTTGTGACTTTTCTTTGATATAAAATAGTTGTTCTAATTGGATTTAAATATTATTTAGTTTTCTCTTTAACGATTATAATTGCATTGGATCAAGAGGACATTATTCTTTAAACCGGTAAGGACAAAGATAAATATTGGTAGTTGAAAAAGTCGTTTTTCCCAATATATTTGTTTATTCATACAATTAAATAACAATATGAAATATATAAATGTTTACTATTATGTAGTCCACCTTCTATAGACTGAATACATTTATTTTTATTGGGTTGGACTGTGTGCCCAGTATATTGGACAAGAGGAGAACATTTTGCGCATTTCATACAAGTATTTTGTATGACATTGGATCCTCATGACGTCCTAACGCTCAATTATTTGCAATTTTGGATTTTGATATCACCCGTCAGCGATTTTTGACTACATATCAGGTAACTTGTCACTCATAAGGGTTAACAAGAGTGCAAAAGAAAATAGCAAACGCAAAGGAATCTACCTACTCACATGCCTTAACTAGTTTCTCCACAAATTATACGTTTTCATAAACACAGAGCTAAAAAAAAGATGCAGATTTTGTTTCCCGACTTTCTCGCCCACAATCATTTTACTACGTGGGAGTATACATATATATCTATGCATTTGTCTATTTTTACTTCCATCCACATGCCCTCACATTCATCTCCATCTGCTCTGCAGCATATTTGCTTATTTTTGTTTATGCCGAATGCAAATCTGCTGGAGGGCGGCGCCGTCTGCTGTTGTTGCGAGCTTTCTTTGCTCAGCCTGCTGCTTCCTTCCTCGCATCACTTTCTCCAATGCCTAATGATAATTTGCGTCTATTTTGCTATTTTGCTGGCATTCAACGTTTGCATTTGCTACGCCAAATGACTTCCTGACGACACACACATGCAGGGCGCATATGTGGCATAGCAGAAGACACCCATGATGGCATGATAGCTATTCGATTCAATGTTACTTTGCTGACTCTTGAACTTTATTGGCAGTTGTCTGCTGATGAGGCAGGATATGCTCTCATCAAAACGATTGGGCTGCAATAATGTGGGCCAATATATATTTTTATGCGTGTATTTAAGTTGAAATACTGCCGTTACATATGTGGCAACATACATGTAAGGCAAACGCGTCGGTACATGAACCTTCAAGTAATTTGCTAACTATTGATTAAGGTCGTTGATGAGCTGCAATATTCGGAAGGAGTCGACTCTTCCAGTGCTTCCTCCGCCTTGGTATTGAAAGCAATGTAAGTCAATCTGTTGGCATTGTAAAAATAGAAGAAACTTGCTGATTTTATAATTTTGAATAATTTAGTTGCTATACGCTTCTTATTTATTTAACTCTGGTAGTTGCAAGCAAAGTTTATATAATAAGTATATGTACATATGTATATATTACTAGTCGAATAATTCAAAGAGTTGAGAAAGATGATTCAATGGTGTAGTATAGAGGAGGGTAGCGATTGAAGGAAAAGTGTGTGTTTGACAATTACCTTTTACTATGATTTAGCCATGTTGGGTTAGGTCGAATGATTAATCCTCGTGTCAAAGGTAACACTGGACATATGTGATAACTTGTCATTTGTAATATCCAAAAAACTTCTAGTAATTAACTACCCACCCTCATAGATCCGCCAAGACTTTTGAGCTTACCACACATTCCTCAACGCTCTTTGAAATTAACTATTCCAGTTTTTTCGCTAGGTTCACCGAAGGTGGGTCATCCGAGATATTGCAATCTGCGTCTAGCGAAAACTCAGCCGTAGAAGGGAAGTTTTTAGATGATTATATATCATACCCACAATTGCGACGAGATTGACTATGCTAAGCGGTTCACTCTGAGACAGAAGTATCTCGCAGCCGAGCGCTTGTAAAGCTCACCAGAACTCCGTAGGTTCAGAGCTAGAGCCAAGAGGACAACACAATGCCGACTGGCTTCAAATCGCCGATCGCTGAGTAAACTACGGAAAAATCTTGGTATTACTAATAACGGCGCTCCTTGACTAGCTTTGAGCCGACGGTCAAAGAAGCCAACCTAGCAGCTTCCTAGCACTTGACAGTAGTAAAGCTACTGCTAACTCAATGGCAGCTTTCTCTTCTTTAAAAGCACTTCAGTGGTCTGGTTGTCTGAAGCAAGAGTTTACGGAGAGCTCCTTGTAAAACTCTCCATTTCCTCCCCTGTTCCTTAGCTCTTCTCCATTTGTGAAAAAGCTCTTTGTATCTCATCTCCAACGGTTTCGCTCCGTTGAATCTCTTGCCGTGTGTAAACAGAGAAGGAACCATCGAGAGTATGTAGGTTCGGCGGTACAGTGCAGTAGTGCACAATTTTCTGTTTCAGACCAGAATTAATATACTTATCCATTAACGACTAAATTTAATAATTTAAGTTAATTGAGGTTATACAGTTCCTAGCTTACGCCGATAATATTGATATATTTGGCCTTAACATCCGAGCTGTTAGTTCTGCGTTCTCCAGGGAGGATTAGGAAGCGAAGCATAAGGTTCAGGTAGTGAACGAGGGGCATAAAAAAACAGTCGTCGGACTCTTGTCTAGGGTCTCCTGTCACATTTGACAGTCATAACTTCGAACTAGCATCGAAACCAAAAATGATACCAGCCTTGATCCCAAAGAACCAAAACCAAACTCTACAAATCCCTTATCATTCCCGTCCTGCTATATAGTGCGGAGGTATGGAAAATGAAATCATCTGAGTGTTTTCGACAGAAAGGTTCTGCGCAAAATTTATGGTCGCTGTCGCTGGAAGATGAGCTGTACGAGATATACAGCGACATTGACATGGTTCAGCGAATCAAGAGGCAGCTTTGAAGGTTTTCGTTCAGTACCCGCCGAAAAAATCGATTTACAAAAACAAGAAAATTGTTTCACTTTAAATACTTAATGATTTTTTTGAATAATATAAAATTTGGTTGGCTAAAGATGGAGACGAAGGAGCGGCTAACCGCAACCGCTCGAAACCTATCATTAGACCCATTGTGGTTATTTTATTTGCACTCATATTTATTATTTTTCAATGACTACTGATTTATTGATATAACTCGACTAATTCTAATGCGATAATTCGAAGTTTTGCAAGAATTTTATAGTAGCCAGCGAAAGTAGGCTGGCAACTCGAAACTAGTAGTATTTCAAAAAAGTGTGGCTGGTTTGTTTCCAATAGGAGAACTCCAGCTCCAAATATTTCCCTTGCATTAGCTGTTCACTAACGAATGGTGGAATTTTGTAGTACTACTTTCTGTGAAATAAACCCAAGTGACAATTTCGTAGCGCAAAAGTAGCGCTATGTACCGTATACTTGTGGCATGTATGTATGTATATGTGTGTGATCCAATGTACATTTTTGTACAAGTAAAAATGACCGAATATAATGCGACAATGAGCGCCGCAGAGGCCGTCGAGTCATGTCGCAAGTCATTTTTCAATTAAATCAATTTAATCTCATGAATACGCCTCACACACACACACACACACACAAGTCCGCACTGACGAGTGCGCCAGTGTGAGTATGGGCTCTTACGCGTAAATAAATTACTGTTCGTGAAAACTTATATAAATTCTAGGGCTTGTGTATTTTAGTACACGACTTTACGTTGTTTGGTATTAAACCAGCCCGGCTGAGCCATAATCGAGCACTCAAGCGCACACACCCACACACACAAATGTGCACACTTCAGAGATCGTCGCGCTGCATTCGTCCGCTTGCTCTCGAACTGTTGCATTTATGCGATGTTGTTGTTGTTGCACTGCTTGCCACCACTATCAAATAGCTGCTCGGCGCAGTGGCGGTGGTGGCGTTGCTGGACAATTGACGATTAGCAACGACTGACCGGCTGCTGTTGTCGCAGGCGTTGCTGAGTGCTCATTCCAAGCGAGCGAAAAGGTCACATTGAGTCAGTTTCATGACGTTTTGAGATAAAATTATGGCCGCGTAATCATATTTATGCACATATATATATACTATCTACAAGTGTGTGTGTGTGTATATTTTGCTGTGAAAGCAAAAGCGAACGCGGTTGAGCTGGTATTAGTGCGCGCTAGTTAATGTCGGCTTTCTCCTCTACGCCCATACAACGGGCAGCGAAATTTCCCCTACAGTTTCAGTCCTTTATATTGTTGTTGCTGAGTTCTGTTGCTTCGGCAATTTCAATTTTTATTCTGGTTGCTTTATGGTGGTGACTTATTAGCGTTGCTGGTCAATTGGTGGCGAACTAAGGCTTGCGGGGGAAATAATTCCCAGACGCGCAGGCGCAAGAAGCTTCAATTCTCACAAAAACACAAAACATTAATAACTTTGGGCGGATGATCACGATTCTGATCAGTTGCAAAGTCGAGCTCAATCGGTGATGAAGTACGCGAGTTGGTGGCACGAAAAAAATAAATAATAAGTGATAGAGCACACATAGATTTTGAAAATAAAGAGGAACGAGATTTGAAATTTGGTTTCGAATTATTTAAATTTAAATGATGTTTGCGTTAAGCGGCTTACTGAAGCTATTTATGTTTCATTTAATTATAATTGGCCGAACAAGCATACCGATCGGGAGTCGAATTTCATTTGCGAACGCGTAACGAACGTTTAATGAGCCACGGGGTTAAGACCTCAACAGAAATACGCGATAGTCGTTATCGCCACAAGCCGTTGGCGCCCGCAGTTCGGTCCAGCCGGTGCTGGGGTGCACTGCTTGGGCATAAATCGCGCAGTTCGGTCAGCTGGCCGGTGCTGCGGTGGCGGTTTTGTCTCGTGTAAGCTGCTCGATATTACTAAATAATTGTTTTTTAGTTTTCACACGTGATAGCTTCAATTGTGGTATCAAGATCGGATAATATATTACCGGAACATAGGTGGGAGGCTATACCCTGTGATTTAGGTAAGTCCCATACTTTAAAATATCATTAAATTTCAATGGCAATCAAACTCTCCATTTGTGTGCCATAAAAAATATATTTTTAATCGCGAGTAAATATTCTCCAACATGCATACGTACAAACACTTTTAGTTATAATTATTATTTAGTCTGCTTGCAGTGTTATTTTGTTGTTTTCCGAGGCGGCGTTCATCAATGCGATAAGCATGTGCCAACATTCCCATATCACTGTAATATTTGCTGCCATGGACCATAAAGTACATATGTACGTATGCATGTGTGTATGTACGTACGAATGATGTGTTCGAAAAACAGCGCTCATTTGTAATTAAACTTTATTTCGGTTACACCACATTCGTAGGCACATAATTATGTGGCATGTTCGGATATCCGCAAATATTCGTAGCATACTCAAGACAGATCTCCAGATCTTGGTAATTTGCTCAATGAATAGCTGCACACTGACACAAGAAAAAAATATTGACACGTACTACATATATATGCTTGTTTGTATTTGAGTGTTCACATGTGGCTTGAGCAGCGTTTAATTGACAAAAATTTAATGCAATAAAACTTGTGCTTGGCATTCAAAAATCAGCAAGGCAATTATGATGTGAGCTCACAGATACTTATGCACACATACATACTTTTATTCAGGGCGCATTCCGTTTCATGAGTAATGACAAATGTTCTTTTATACTTGAGCTCTTGCTGGAATAGGTCAAAGCTAAATTATTAAAGAAAATTAGTTCAGTTTGAAGTTCTTATTTGAAAATTCGCCATTGAAAAATTCTCATTAAAATACGCGCGAACTGATGACACACATTTATTGATTATATTGGTGATAGCTGTGTGCCTAAAAATACCATAACGCCTGTTGTCGCATGAATGTTTGTATGTACACAAGTGCATGCGATAGCATCGAACATCCAATCGAATTAAGAGATTTGGATGGCTTTGAAATAAGTTAAGCTGAAATGGATGATTCGAATATATGACACTCTGATATATTGGATAGTCGAAAAAGTCTTTTCGTACTTCTAATCAAATTTCAATTCATTTTTTCTTATATTTATAACTAACCAAATATGTACCATTTTGTTCGACCACTTTTTGCCGTTTTAGCTTCCGCTAGAGATATTATTCCATCAGTGTAAAGCTTTTCTGGTTTCTCCTGTGACAAGTAACTTTCAGAGGCTTCGTTTGAAGCCAACTTTACTCCATTAAGGGAGTTTACCGAAACAAATGGTAGTCCAATGGTGCAAGGTACATAGTCCGGCTATATGATGAATGCATCAAAACTTTCCAGTCAAGCTCTCCCAGGTTTTGCGGAGTCATCAAATATGTAAGTGGCCTTGCGTTTTCTTGACGGAAGACGAAGCCCTTTTTCTTGATCAGTTCTGGCCATATTTTGCTTGCTTCAATGTCATCAATTATTGACAGTAAAATGTAGAATCGACCAGGCTAGAGCAGCACATAGTGGATGATTCTTTTCCAATTCCACCAAACACTCAGCATTTAAACCCTTTTGAGGCGTCAATCCTGGCTTTGCGATCATTTGTTGAGCTTCATCACGTTTGGACCATGATCTTTTTCGCACATTATTGTCACATTTGATCCACTTTCCGTCTCCTGTCACTATATATTTCGTAATGGTTCGATTTCATTTCGTTTCAGCAAAGAAAAGATTAAAAAATTAAATTTGTTAAAGTTCCCTTGCTATAACGTGGCACATGTCTTGTAGTGGAACCATTATTAGTTTTAAAATTCAGCTGATTGGCGTCCTTAGTGCCCAAAACTAAGCGCTGCCGAAGTAAATATTCCAACACTTTTAGCTGCAACTGTAAGTGGATATGCATAAATAAGTTGTATTCATAACTCCCAGCATAAATAAAAACCAATGACGACGTACGAGTAGCTGTCTTCGGATTTTCTTTTTTCAACAATATAATACTTCGCTTATATATCTTCATGCATATGCATCTATACTCCCGTTATGATAGCCCATTCCACTTAATTTGTGTTCATGCAAATTGCAAAGACTGTGTGCTTGTGCAGGGCAGCATTTACGGCATTCACCGTCGTTACTTACTGATCTTCCGCCACGCAACCCGACTACCAGCCATTAAAGGTAATTTGCATTTATTTCTTAATATAGAATTTTTCTCCTTTCTCGCACACCTTGCGCCTTTTCCTCGTTCAAACTTCAACTTTTTCCAAAGCAATTTTCCTGCAAATTATTATAAAAATACATAATAAAACGGCGAAAAGAAAGCAATACGCGCCCATACCGGCGACAATATAGCCGATTTTGAAACAATTTATTTTACGTTCCCTCGAAAATAGAAATGAAAAAAAAGAAAATAAAACCTCTTCAACCCGCTCAGTTGTTTGTGGTGATTAGTGAGTTATAGGCGCCCTTACGGTGGTTCAAATCGCAGAAAAATTCCTCGTTTTAAAAAGTTTTGCCACACAAAGACAATGGCAGAGGGCGGTGCGTACTTTTGGCAGGAAAAGGCCCCTAATGAAAATCTTCAGCCGCTTGGGATCTTTATGAAAAATTATTGTAGTAATATTTTTTGCAATTAAATAAAGGGTGTAGAAAATTATGGTTTGCAGATATCATTCTTGGCCTCGGTGTTGGTAATGTGCCATTGTCCTTTTTTCTGAAATTTTCATTACAGCGCTCTCACCAAGCCGTGGCAACTACAACTAAATCAAAGGAAAGCGCAACAACATCGCCAACGGTACTTTGCTACTTTCCACAAAAGCAGTTATTATTTCGTTAGGTGATTACATTACTTATGCATATTCTGAGCTACAGTTAGCTGTGTTCCACGTACTCACACACACTCTCACCGCTACATGTAGTATAGAATATAGCTCATATTCTTCAAGCCCTGCAGGAAACTGCTATGCACTGCTTGACGCTTAATTTCATAATTCATTCGCGTTTTCTTAGTCTAGTCCAGTCTAATATTCTTCAACACACAGCCGGAAGCATTTTGTAGGGAAAATGTTTCGAGTAATTTGTTTGTGTTTAAAACTCGATATAAATCTGCCGCTCTAACTTTTTCCTGCAGGGATTCTTCAAACTAATTTGTATGCATTTATGTAGATATTTTTGTGGTGGATGGATATGTTTTGTATATTTCTGCCAGGACATGCTCACATATTCCTTCATATGAAGTTATAACGGAATTGTCCTTGTTGTCGTCCTAAGCGATTTACTCTTCAAGTGTTGGTAATGTCAGTTGTTGTTTGTCGTTTGGTTGTTGCTCGTGTTTGATGTGTAATTTATTTAAGAGTGTTCTGCATACACATGCGCACATACATACGTACATGTGTATATGAGTATTTGCAGTATTTGTTAGCTTTGCTGTCACCAATCGTTGTTAACCTTGTCAACGGCCCGACATCGAGTCATCATCTTATAAAAATAAGCAAATATGTGGACAGGTATGCCAGTTATGCTGAAAGGATTTGTAGCCGGACTAATAGTACTTGTGATTTTTATAATAAAACTATCAGGTTGGCATTGGAAATTTATTATTAAATCCTTGTCGTTTTTTACACATGTTCTCAGCGATTGTGATTGATGTAGGGCAGTAAAGTCGGGTCAGTAGGTTTGTGATATGCAAAAAGCTGGGAGGTTTAAGAGATTTTGAGTTGACAAGAGTTGTGAATTATCAGATTTATCATTACAATTAATTTTTAATTCCATTTTTTAAAATAGTGTAAAATAGAACCACCATTGTGACAATTCATTTTACGAATATTACTAAGCATAAAAAGGGAATGTCGATCTACCCTCTATTTTTCCAAAAGTGATTTTAGCCTCTTTCAGCTTTGAGCTTTTACAGAGTTTCTCTTTGAGTTTTAATTCGATATTCTGCAACCTCAATCGGAACAAATATTTACCAATAATTATGTGTCAAATAGCAAATATTCGCAAATGAAATGAATGTAAGGCTTTGGGTTAGCTCTTCTCTTCTCTTTATGATTTTAAAAAATTCTACATTTTGCTAAGCTTAATTGCATGTCTCACAGACTAAGCGCTCTTCATGCTCACACTCATTACTAACGGTATTTATGTTGCATAATGAGCGTGTGTTGGCGAATTTCCTTTATTGACTGTAGTGATGCGCTTGTCGACACATTGCCACAACAAGGAATTTTGGCTTTTATTCGATCGTGTGCGCATTACGCTTCGTTCCCCATTCGTTCGTCGCATTTACAAAGTAACTCAGTTGGTAATTGCATGCCTGCAGCAACTAAAATTGGGTTACTTGATGTAGAAAATTAAATTGTTGATATCTCATTTGCGAATCGAAATCGAAATTTTCGACAACAGTTGTGGTGGGGTTGACGCAAATGAAAAAACAATAAAAACACATACGACCTTTTACAAGAGAACACGTGTATGTGTGAGTGTGTAGGGACCATGGAGCATATAGAGTTTGATTGGAAACCCGGAAGCAAAGCACCAACCATTTTGAAGTTCAGTTACCAAATTGGGCTTTGCCTTGCTCAGGTTTGACGCTGCCTCAGGTTTGAGTCAGCTTTTAGTTAGAAACTATTTTTGCTGAAGAAAAGGTTCCTCTCTTGATGAGGAACGTTTTGGAAAATAAATTATTATCCCTCGAATGCACTTTTTTAAGGAAATATTTGGTTTGTATAGGATATATGTATTTCGAACAATGGATTATGTTACCCATATACATCTGATATTGTCTTTTGACTTTTATATTTTGTTAATGGGCCATAAATCTTAGAATATCGAGTGTTTTGTAAAGATTCATAAATTCTGGAATATTAGGTATCCAATGCCCTTGAGTGTCCAAGCACGCTTATCCCTTCTTATTTTTTATTTCTGAAAAATGTTATCTTCAATTTTATTTTCAATTTTGCCCACAAATTTTCCTGTTTATATTTAATTTCACTTCACCACAGTCTCACTGCAACTCTCAATACCGTCAGTCTTTCAACGCGTGTGCTGAGCACACACCCCGAAATATGCGTGCGTTTCGAGTACATTCAACAGTTCCCTTTAACGAGCTGACTTTTCACTTTGCCGGAAATTCCACTTACCTTCCCGTACTTATTTGCTGGGGAGCAAACTTTTTTCAACAAATATGGAAGGTAAACTCGTTTCGAGCAGTCGGTGATTCTTTGCATATTCGTTGTTATAAAACTCGCATGTGTGCAGTTAAGTACCCGTTAGTGGCTGTATGTAGATAAAACATGCGAGTATATGTATGTGTGGACTGGGGCAACTGAAAGCATTTATTCATGCATGATTTCATGTATGTGGACGTGTCGAGTTGGTCGCATATTTGTCAGCTCACAGGTGTCAATTTATTTGCATACAATTTTGCTGCAGATTTGTTCATTGCGTCATATTGGCGGCTTAACGTCAGATCTCTTTTGTACAGATAATCGGAAGGTCTTCAAATCTTTTCAATTTTAAAGTTTAGTTAAAACTTGTGTAAATGAGGAAGTTTGTTCAATTGTATTCTGCCCCTTTGAACTGCTTTTTTTGTACCACTTGCGGCCGCTGCTTTTTCTTTCGTAATTTTTTTTTGTCTCTAATGGACATTTCACACCTTTACTTTGCCACTTTTCTTCTCGGTCCTTTGACCCTTTGGTATGTTTGAAAATAATTATTAAAGATAGTTGCCCAGCACTTCAGCTGAATCTATTGTGGGGGAGTATCTGAATACATGGCAACGGCTTATCATCGCCCTATTGCACCCCAATTTATTTATAACAACCTTATTGATTTATATAATTCGTTAATTAATACACTCAGACCATTAAAAGTATTGCTGATAATTTCTAAAAGGAAAAACTTCAAAAGCACTCCGTTACTAGGAAAAAAAAGAAGTGTGAAGATAGTGCATGATTTTCAGAAGATGTTTATTTAATTTATATTTCATAATGAATATTCAAACATGACATGAAGCATTAAAGCTTGTAAATGTGTAAATTATTGTTGCTTCGTAGCGTAGAATGGCCTTGTGCGGCTTCCACTTAAAAACGATCACTAGCGATCACTCACGATCCAATGACACAATGTAACGTTGCTCAATTCAATTAACGACAAAATTCAATTGAGCAATTTGTGGTCGAAAGCTAAATACCTACGCACGTTCCCGACCTTTCACTGAGTTCAAAAGGGTTAAACTGTTGATTGGCAGCAAGCAGCGGAACATAGAAAAGACAAGAGAACGCCAATAAGTGTGAAAGACCCTCAGCCAATCGTAAAGCAATATTGCACATAAAATTTAGAGAAGATTTGCAGCTGTATGACAAAATCTCTGAACTTATTTATGCCGAACTAGAGTGTATCTGTGGACATTTATATTGCTTCAATGCATTGATCGATGTAAGTACATGCAGCGAGAGGAAAGTTCGCTCCGTAAATTGAAAATCATAAATTTTATGTGTGTATATGGTTGATTGCCAACGCTTTTATATGTATATATATATATTGATAGTGTATTTTAAAAAATTCTGAACGTATGTGGGAGAATGTGTAAGAATGCATGTAGTTTTTATGTGAAACCGACAAATGGAATACCGAAAATAGCAAAGAGCGTGAACACAAACAGAAAATATTGCTGAAAGAAAGCGACGAAACATTTTTTAGAGGGTCAATTAAGCCAATTTAAATTTAATAAATATGGCAATAATTAAATAGAATATTACTACGCGACTATGCCACAAGCAGACAAACATGAAAATAATGTCATATTTGCTTACCCTTACTTTTGTACATATGTATAGACGTATGTATGTTTGTAAGGAGGAAAGTATGCTTATCGCTTGCCTAGTCTCATTTGCTAGCCTATGAAGCTGATTATTCAGCTGTTGTTGAGCACTTGGAATTTACAACAGCTCCATGCGCTTTTGTTGAGAGGGAAGCCACCACTGAGCATTTGTTGTTTCTCAAGTTCAAGCTTCCTGTCGGACACTCGTGCACTGTTAGTTTGACTTTAAGAGCGAGTGCGAGCAGCCAAAGTGATATGAACGACAAGTGGTATTCTTAATTTCCTTCGCATTCCTCGATTATAGTTGTGTATGTAAATGCAGTCATGAATACATTTGAACTTGCTTTCTACTTATTTATCGCACTTGTGTGTTAATGCAGTGCTCTGTCAAATCAGAAGTAATATTCCACAACATATGCTAAGTAATAGCCACTTTCCTTCTTCATATCATTAATTTAGAACATTTTCATACCATTAAAAATTATTCTTAATATTCTGAATATTTACATAGTAAACCTTCTTTTCACCATTTATCTTTTGTATTTGCAGACACAGATGACTATTCAGCTCAGCCTTATGATAATGCCTTAAACCTTCTGTGATCATCCTACGAGTAAAATATATTAAAATTGTGCAAACCGTGCGGTCTGAAAATTATAGAATTAAGTGGTTTATATTTCGCTAATATCGCTTTTCTAAGTACTAGTGCCGCAGGAGATAGTTCAAACGACACATAGTAGACCCCTGCTGCCCCAGTGCTTATCAAAGCGTGTCTAGTGTCAACTGTATATAGGTTATAAAATTACTACAAAAAAAACTAAAAAAAGTGCAAAAGTGAAGAAAACAATTAATAATTTAGTGACTGGTGAGATATTAGCGTTAATGATGAATAGTGTAGACGAGTTATGGTTCAGTCATAGTTCATGGATTCGGGAATCGGCTGGAACTTGATGATCAGTTGGGGAAAATATATTTTCTAAAAACAAATTTAGTGGATTAATTAAATTGGACAATATTAAGCGGTTATATATAGTTCTAAGGTTGAAAAAAGCCGAATTATCCGGATTTTTCTTTACAAATGGCGATTTCTCAAAAAAAAAAAAAAAATGCTTATGAATAAAATTTCGGCCTTAAATTGTTTATAAAACAAAAATATTTAACGATGAGAAAAAATCTTCGATTAATTACTAAAAGGTTTATGTTAAAATTTGAGACTAATCAATCGGTTTAGCCATTTTCGAGTAATGTTAGTGACCGACTTTAGAAACACCATTTTGAAAAAAGCGTTTAAAGTTTGGCTTTTTCAATTTGCGTGTAACGTCGAAAATATTCACCGGAGAGATTTGAAATTTTTTGTGAATATTCTTAAATACCATATATTTTTATGGGCATTAAGAAAAAAAATAAATATATTTTTTGCAAATGTAACTGTATATAACGCTTCGAAAACAAGCCACGCATTGGAAGTGAATTTTGGTTAAGGCTTGAACGTTATGTGAATACTAGTATTTATTGAATGGATAAAAATGCTAATCCTTTGGATGGATGGATCATTTCACAACAAACAGTTTTACTCACTAGAAGCAACTGCCAACTATCGTAGTCATTACGCAGAGGATATTCATTGCGGAGGGAACGAATGATATAAGCAATTTCAAATTTATGTTTCAAACAGACATTATGAAAGTCATATCTTTTCAAAACTATGTTATCCAACTAAGACTGTAATTTGAAAGTTTGTAAAAACGCATTGTAGGAAATATTGGTAACTGTATTATTTTCCAAGAATATTCAACGATTGATTACGATGTCAGAATTCTATTTCGATGTCAATTAAAAACTTTTAGAATGCAAAAATAAGCAAAAGAAATTAAAAAATTGTTTCAACTTAATGAAACTTTATTTCCATTATTGTAAGGAAAACTTGGCAACAATTTTCAAGGAATGCACAGTAATTTGGAGATATGCGATTTAACGAATGTGGGGCAAGCAAGTTAAGGAGCACAGAAGGATAGGAGCAGCAACGATTGCTGATGTTATGAGTTCTCTATGGCCGAAAGTTATTGGGCTGACAATCGCCACATGCCGCAAAATTTAATAAATTGTTTCTGTGGTAGCGTTAGAAAATAAGGTAAGTAAATAGTTCCATGTTTGAAAGTGTGCACACTGTCTAATGCATTGCAAATTTATTTCCAGAAATCATATCCAGGAGTTGTCAGTACTGCAAAAATATTTGAATATACCTCTATGTTTCTTCAATTGAGATGAAATTCTTCAAAATCAACGATATGAGCACTAAGCTTTCTTTTAGGGAAATACAGTGCATACATGCAGAAAAGAATCAATTTCAATGTAGTATTTGTGGTTCCTTACAAATTACCCCAGCTGAAACCAGGTACTAGAGACAACGCAACAAAAAGGAACACCCTAGTGCACAATTATTTAAATTTCAATATGAAAATTTATTAAGAGAAAGGCATATGCATGGAAACGTATATGATGAGTTGAGCTGAGCTTTTCATTTAGATGCATATTTTATGTACAATATTCATATAAATTAATATTAGTTTGAACCGGCTGCAAAGCTCAAAGCTTAAAATTTTTGTCAACAAATGTTTTGTTCTGTAAGAATAAATAAAAACCTACAAAGCGGAATTAGTCTTTTAAAAATTCTAAAAGCCGAAAGCCGAAACCTCAAGATGTTGACATTTGAGCTGAGCTTAGGCTCGCTGCAGAAGTGCTCACTGCGCAACATGGCCTACATTCGGGAGTGCTTGTCTTTCTGCTTGAACAGAGTGAACAGAGTGCCATTGCATGCGAGGCTGCAAGTGAGGTTTTCATAAAAATACACACGGCACATATATGTTGTATCTAGTATATATACTAATTCTGTGCATTTGCTTTTGTATATGGCTGCGTGTGTTCTGAACATATATTTACAAGCATTTATTTATGTATTCCACTGTTGTCGGCTTTACATGCCTGATGACAAAATGCGAAATGCAAAAATCGCTCGAAGTTCCATGTGCTGATTCCGACCACCAAGCACAAAGCAAAATTTTGAGTAGCCAGCCTTGCAAGAAGGGAAGAGGGAAGAGGAAGGGGAGTGCCGAGTGTATAAATAATGCTACCAGCATAACAAAAGCCAGGACAATGTATACACAGCAGCTTAATAAGAAAACAGACAACAAGTGCACATGCCGCTGGTGCAAGCGCATAAATGTAAATATGTGTGTGTGTATGAGGAGCAAGCAAAAGCGGGCTCTTAAGCCAAACAACCCGCAAATGTTGGCACAAAGCTCAAAAGCAACGCAAACTTCACTCTGTTGATACACTAAACTCTCGGCTCCAACAATTCGCCAATCCTTTTCTTAGCCGCTGAAAACAGACATCACAAGCAGCACGCATGCCTACATGAACACACACACACACACTTGTAACATTGTGTGTAAGGCAGCTGCAAATACATATATTAGCATGACAACTTACATAAACAAACTCGTACTTTGGCGTAGCAACATTAAGTCTGCAACGTAACATAATGCTTTGATTGTGTTTTTTTTTTTGTTTTGTGGTTTGCGTAGAACGAAGTATAATTGACGTGCCGAACGCATGCTTAGCTTTAAGACGATGTGGGCTTGACATCCATAGGCAGAAGCTACTGTAGAATTCATGAAAAAATTCTGCTTAATTTCACTTTAAGTGCCGCCCTAATGGATATACGCACTCAAATGCATAAGTATGTGGATATGATTCACGCACAAGTATATTACTCTTAACAGTTAACTAACAGCTGGCAACACTATCTACTTTTGTCTTGTCGGCAGCAGAGAACAACGCATAAAACCAGCACACAATAACAACAGAAACAACAACTGAAATGGCCAGAAGCCTATTACAATACACACAAGGCGAGTAACAATGCAAAAACATTACCTAAATGTTTATTCAAGTTATTTAACTTAAACTTCAAGTTAAATTAAGCAAACAAAGACAGCAGCAAAGAAATGACAGCCTCAGTGGCAGTGAGGGGCGGATTAAGCTGAACGGCGCAGCAGCGTGAGCAGCATGCGTACGGCGCAGCGACAACTTCGGTCGTAAGAAGACACAACAACGCCAACAACAACAAGTGTACAGAGCGGCCACATTAGAGCCATTAGCTAAGGGATCTCAAGGTAAATATTTAAAGTAGAAACAACAATATGTCAACAGCACCAACAACAACCATAAAGAGCGCTGTGCACCTACTAATGCGAGCGCAAAGGACTAACGGCCCTCCAGGAGCGCAATAACTACTCGAGGGCGAGAGCGGGAGCAAGCCATGTACATGATAATATTAGTAAAACCAACAATGTGCAATATGACCAAGTACAAGCGCATGTGTGCGAAAGCAAAGATCAACGACAACAGATGATAACGACCAGGGAAACAATCAAGCAACCAGGCTAAGCAAATCAGCAAACTTCGTCGCTTGCCACTGCGTATACGTAATGTGTAACTCACTCTTATGGCTTACTTGGTAGCTATGTAAGTCGTATTGCATAGTATAAGCATAATACAGTTATAAACATGTATTCTTAACCTGAAAGTGTGTTAGTGTGGGTATATGTCTCACTCGCAAGTGACTTCCACGCGACCAGATCAGTAATCGAAACTCAACTTTTTGTAACAAAAATCGATTTTGCTTCAAATAAATGTACAAAGAATTGGTCTTTTAGAGTTTGCATGCTGGAAGATTATATACTATTATGCACCGCGCTACAATTCCATTGCGGTGCCATTGCAGTCCACTATTTCGGGGAAAGTGAATATGATTCGATTCAAATAAATTTATATCCCTGGTTACCACATGCTCAAGGATCGTTTGATGCGGAAATTTCCAAGCTTATTAAATTACATTTTATGAATTCCTTAGCGTGTCAGACATGCAGTTCCATTCTGAGCAACACACAACCATGAACATGTATGTGTATGCACAAATGGCATAAACGGCATGCGAATGCCAATAGATAGGATAAGCATAATGTGCAGTTAAGTTGCAAACATTACTCACTTATGGAAGGCGCCAAGCGGCTACAGACACACATTTATGGCTTGCATTAGCGCTTAAATGGAATTGCAAGTTGTGGGCGAAGAATATTGTAGAAATATGTGTGTAAAAGCACTTGCAAGAATCATAAGTAAATTGGAATAGTTTGGCTGAACGCCATTTTAACTCGTTCTACATCGGAAAAAATACTGTAGCAATCTAAATAATGTAAGAATAATATCAGAGTATAATTTTTCCCTAGCAATTTGTAGTTAATGTATATTTATTTCATTATTTTATTAAAATAAACTCCGTTTTGTACTGAGTCCGATCTAAATATTCCCGCAAATGCGCTCAGTGCATGTGTTAGCTCCCAGTTTGTGTTGGTGGTTGTGTAAGTATGTAGTAGTAATAAAAAATTGTGAAACGCAGCCAAGAGAAAACATGGCGATAAGCTGGCAGCACACAAAAGGCCATAGAAGTATACATAGAAACTTTGAGATAGGAAAGTGTGGGGAGTTCGAGCAAACTTTCGAATGCAAAATTAAAGGCCAGTTGGTGACTGGTCGCGAAGCCCATTCAAGCAAACTTTTCGTATGATTTCTGCTCTTACAAATGCATGAAAATTGCAGTCAATATATTGGGTAGTCGAAAAAGTCTTTCGTATTTTGTCAATAGATTTCGTCGACCTATCGTTAAAAAAGTCGATAAAATTATGGAAAAGATTGACCAAGACGTCACATAAGCAGTCTTGACATAAAGAACGTAGCATTTGTCATCAAACGGGTTTTTTAAAAAAGGTTAAAAAAGGCTGGCTACAAAAAAACTCGTTAGGTTAGGTACCAAAAGAATCGTCTGTGAAAAGTTTAATGGACCGAATTGACATCTGCAATTCTCGAAAAAAGAACTGTTCAACAGAAAGGGCGTATTCTTCCATCAGGACAACGCTTGACCACACACATCTTAAATGACTCGGAAAAATCTGGCAGAGCTTGGCTGGGAAGTTCTTGATGCATCCACTCTATAGCCCCGACCTTGACCCATCGGACTACCATTTATTTCGGTCAATGCAGAACTCCCCAAATGGAGTAAAGTTGGCTTTAAAAGAAGCCTCTGAAAATTACTTGTTGCAGTTTTTCGCCGAGAAACCAGAAAAAATTATGGAATAATATCTCTGGTGGAAAAATAACAAAAAGTGGTTGAGTAAAATAGTACATATTTACTTCATTAAAAATGTAAAAAATAAGTTGAAATTTGACTAGAAATACGAAAAGACTTTTTCGACTACCCTATATTAAATGTTATTGGGTAATAAACTCGAAATTCGGGGAATACATAGATATTTGAGGTTCCATGTTTCAGCGACTTTGGAAACACTTAGAAAATCCTTGAGAATAATGAGATGAGAATTATCCGCCCCCACCCTTCACATAAATATGTATTTGGATGAATAAATCCAGTATCCAGTATCAGGTACAACCATTAATTCTCCTCCATTGACTATCATACATACATACTTCGGCTTATTAAATTTAAAAGCTGTTTTCATTTCATTTTTAAATTTAATTTCATGATGTAGAAACTCACACATAAGTGTGAGTGCATGGAAGGAAAATTTATTATTTTGACATTTGAATTCATAACTGTAAGCCGTCAATCGCTCGCTTGCAACCTTGTAAGCTCGGAAAAAGCCCACACAGGCATGCAAACAATGCGTCGAGAGCGCATAAAGCAAGAAGCGAATGCGTGCGGCTCACATACTTGCACACATATGCGCGCAGAACATGTTGCGACACACACACTCATGCATACAGTTATGCATACACTAAATTACTCGTACATCATGATGTATGCATGCATGACTGGCAGGTAGGAAAGTAACAATTTCAATTTCCACAAGTGAAATTTTTTGCCTCGGGCTTTTATACAAATATGCCCATGCGGACAAGTACCGGCTGGCAGTGTGAGTGTGGTGAGTATGCATGTGGATGTGCATAACAAGCATGAAATGATATTGAAATTTGTTTTCAAAATTGGCGCAACTTTGTTTTCCATTAAAACGCAGCAAAAACTATAGCAGCTTTATAGCTCATGAGCGCTGCACCGAGAACACGAGACTGCTGTTTGTGGGTGGAGTGGGGAGGGCTGGTGTGTGGTGTGGCAATTTGCATACCCATGCAAATAAAGATTTGCATACTTTGCGGCGAGTTATGCCTGGCTGACGCTAATGCCGCATTCCGTGTGTGCACTTTTACTTATAAATAAGCAAATATTGGCGTGGACGCGTGTGCATGTGCCGTTATAGCTTATACGCATGATAAACAGCGCGCTTGATATGTTCTGCACCTTTATGAACACGCGCGCGTTTTCAAATCTGTTTGTGAATGCATGTCGATAAGTGCCCACCTTCAAATACAAATCTGATTATGAAGGCCTAGGTTTTAGAACTAGTTCAATTGCAGCCAACGGTAACCGGTTGGTAGGTAAATATGCTTGGTAGCCTAAAACTATGCTATAGTAATTGTAAAGATCTTTCCATAACTCTTGTAAAGCTGTAAATTAAAAAGAGAGTACCAAAAAAAAACAGAATTAACGGTTTGAGGACCTATCCCAAAGGCTGTTCGCATTTTATTGTATATAGATGACGCAAGACATTCTACTAAAGAATTAGTGAGGCTAACCCAGCTCGACGTAAGTCCTTGTTCGGCCAAGCGATATGACCTTTGCACTCTCTGTGTCTGAGTGGGTTGGACTACTGATAACAGCGCCTGTGTAAGTATGACAATATTTGTAGGGGCAACGCGAGTTACTCGTAATATAGCCATTGTGGAATAACAACAACATAAAATGCAATTTTCATTTTTACGATCGTTATTTTATATTTCCGCCTCTTGAAGCTTATAGTTGGCGTGTGGCTTCATTGTTGTTTTTGTATATATGTTTTTTTTATTATGGAGTCTTCCCTGCTTCTTTATTAAGAATGGCAACATGCATAAAATTGCCATTGTTGCTTCTTGGTAGCATGCAACCAGCGAAGTAAACAACGTACAAACGTAGTTGCTTCCTTCCTTGTCTTTCTTGTCTCCCTTTTATTCTTTATTTGCTCGATCGTAGCGCGTTTTACGTCCACTTTTATACAGCGCCCGACCGTCAGCCAAGTAGCCATTGATTTGCCGAAAAGTGGCAACTGAGCGGGGTGCGGGATGGAACGGAAAATAAGATGAATGAAAAAAGGACCAGAAGAGAAACGGAAGAGGGGTGCGCTGAAATTGTTGCACAATGTGACGTCTTTACGTATATACTTTGAGGCGTAGTCATGTAGTTTCATTCTTGCAACTTTTACTCAAAAGCTCCACATTTTCACCCCACCCAAGCTGAGCGTCCATTCTTGTTACACGATGAACCCACACTCGTTTTTGTAAACTGTACGGTATTTCCTGTGTTTCAGAGTTTGAGCCAAAGCGTTTTGGTTTGGGATTCTTTATGATTTCATTTTATTTATTTTAATTGCCGTGTTCGTAATAAATTTACTCCAAAAGACAGAAAACATAATTTGGTTCAAAGCTTAAGCAAATCCTAGCAAATGATATGCATAACTGTATATTTATATTGTTAACTGTTAAATTTCATTGAAATGAATTGTTATTGTTTTTAACGGTATGTAGGTATTAAGTCTTGTTCGCCAAAAATAAGCCCAATCTAATCAGTTCCAAGACAAAGTTGTTCAGATTCCATCAGATTAGCTCACAGTCTTCAAAACTGAGTTGTTGGGTCCCATATACGAGTGCTTTTTTCACTGTTGGCCTTAAGGATCCAAATGTCATTAATTCATTTCGTTTTTGAAAGGTCCGATTCTCTATGTAGTTATACTCCTCAATTTGAAGGCAAAGTCAAAAAGCCCAAGCTTATTAGAATATACTTATCTTAACAGTCGATAAGGCTCAAGAGTATGCTGCCGTTTCTGGTTTTACAAGCAAAATCCATTATAGTTTGAATAGCGTTGCCGCTTCTAATTGCGAGCTGCAAATAAAGTTGCCTTTTTATGATTTGCAAAACGTATAAACATTCAGTGTGAGATGCTCCCCTCTACCACGAATGGCAAATACATTGCTAAGAATGTTTGTAAGCGAATGCGTGTATGCCGTGTAATGCGTTTACATGCTTGTAAACACGCTGGCGAAGGTTACGTGGGTTTAGGTAAAAAATAAATTCAATTACAAGCATTCGTTAGCTGGGACTACGACATGACCAACTGACCAACGCAACACATAAAGTACTATTTTTATGAACTCGGTAAAAAGCGAAAAAAGGCAAGCAGAATAAAGCAAAAGAAAATGCCTTTTAGTACTAAACAACAAGGACAAGGCGGTAAAAAACTAACTGCTTCGAAGAAAAAACGTCCGAAGCACGAGAGCACATCCTATGAGTGCATAAACGTCAACTAAGCACTCGGCGTGTGTTGGAGCTCATAAACATCAAGAAAACGTGCTACCGAAATGCAATAACGTACGCGGCGAGAGCCAATGCCGGACACACACATGTACCCACATACACACATATATGCGCATACACTCACACGGCAAAACACACAAACAATTTCGCTAACAAAAATATGTTCCTGACATTGAGGGTATACATACGCACAGGTTGTGTGTTGGGCAACTGTGCGCGCTTACGACCTTTCCTAGTGCGTCTTGTAAGAAACATTTTAGTACAGCTCCTAAAAGTATACTTCACTACTTGTGCCAATATAAAATACACTAGAAGTAATGCATGCGGTAATGAAGGCTAAGGAAAATGCCAAAAATGGTCATGTAGTTTGGGTGGCACGTCTCTTTGTCAAGTACACACCACTATGTGCATATGTGTGTGTGAGTGTTGATTGCAACATGTTTACATGAGCATCTTCACTAAATTACAGTACGTACAAACAAGCATTTATAACTGCTATGTCCATAACAATAAAGAAGCTTTGATATGAAACCAATATACTTGGGACTCTCACAGAAGCTTGAGAAGAATTTTAGTTCTTCTGAAACTGTTCACTTGGTTAAAGGTTTAAAGTATAGCAAATATATTTCAAAACGGGACAAAAAGCCGTTTGAAGCCTAAGTCATGAACCATTTTCCATACTAATTTCAGCAAAAAAATCAGTTTAAGCGGTTATTTAAGTCTAGAGTCATGAACTTTATGTAGTTTTTGTAGTCGCATTTCCCGGGTTTAAAATTCATATTTTTACTAAATATTTTTATTAGTTATTTAATAACATAATAAAAATACAAGAAGAAATAAAAAAATGGTAAAAATTTCGAAAAATAGCTGCTGATGAAGTGGGGGTCTCAAAAAATTTTACCCACTATATCTAAAATGTAAAATATATAAGAAAAAAAATGTAAGATATTTTAAAATTTTTGGACTAGAATACCACCTTAAAGAGGGAAAAAATATTTTTGAGAGTCTTGTAAACATAATTGCGTATTTTCAAGAGCTAAGACATAAGATGATTAGAACCATCATACCCATTCCTTTCATTTTTTAAAGGAATTTAAAAGGGGGCTTTATGTTAGCCATAGCTTTTCCCAAAAATTATATATGCTAAAAAAAATGGATTAAACTGACGTGTCCAATAGAATAGTTTAAATTTAGAAAAATTTGTACAAAATTCTTGATAGAAACTTGAAAATATAAAAAAATTTAAAAATTTTTTTTTAATTTAGACTAATACCCCCTTTTAAAGGAATAATGGGCTTTTGTTTGCCTAGTTTCCAAAAACATATATGTTAACTACAAAATATGGATTAAACTGACGTGTGGAAAATGTAATAATATATGTAAAGTATTTTAGGCAATATATGAAACCAGAGTAAGGCTAGGTTAAGTTTGGCCAGTCTGTCAGACCAATGAGTCACGCATAGACCACTTTTAAACCTTTGCGATACTTGATGGTGATCAGTTCAGGTCCAAGGTACTTAGTGTCGTCCTTCAGAGATCCATTTATCGCATTTTGTGCTTTTTTGTTAACACAATCAAATCCGTTTTGTATGAGTTCAACCCCAGACCCGCTGGCCATGTCCGATTCTAAATTGTATTGAGAGTGGTGGTCATAATACTCCTAATGGTTTGTAGACACCTACCTGTTATTAAGATTGCAATATCGTCCGCATATGCCACTATCTTATGGGTTATGCCGTCGCAAGTTCCTTAGCAGTTTATTCATCACTAATGTTCACAGAAGCGGAGATAGCACTTTACCTAGCGAAGTACCTCTACAGACTTGGTCATTCTAGCGTCGTTCCATTCTGCTCTTATCCTACCAGAGATCAAGAGGCTTCTGATCCAGCGTTGTATAGCTGATCAAGACCTATTCCACAACCTATTCGGAATAGATTCCGTAGAGACGTTGTTGAATGCTACGGAGATGTCAAGAAGCTCCAAGAGCAAAATCTTTATATTCAAGAGCTCTTTCGATATTAAATACCAGTGTACGGAGTGCAGTCTCTACTGATCTGCCCTGCGTATACGAGTATGAGCTGCGCCCTGGATAAGTTTGTAAGAGATGTTGCGGGTCCTATTTAATTATCAACTTTCTGTACAAAAGTAATTCGTGGACTTTATCCCTAATCCCTACCGGATTAGATAAAGTTAAAAATTGAATAAATAAATGTTTGCCTCAAATGAAAATAAAGATGTAATTAAGTTAAATTCGGCAAGTTCTTTACAATAAAAAAATATTGACAAAAAAGTCAAACCTTAGAGATTATATAGCCTTTCTCATAAAGTGACTAGACTATGTTGAGCTTTAATATTCAGTTTGTATCATTTTCTTAATTTGGTACTATTACTCGATTGAAGCTATTTTTACGGTAAGTTTACAAGGAAATGAAACTAACTGATTTTCTTCATAAAAATATAAAAGCAACTGTAGTACAAATCAATACTAATATAATTAATATCACTTAATTTATTTCAAAACATTATTTGCCAATCCACTCTAAATACTGCTTTCCGGGTAACATATTTGCCGCGATTTGCCTGACAATTCTTCAATTTCTTGTTATTACAATTTCTGACAAAACTGGCAAATGATTGCTACAATCAAGTCATTTGTACAAATTCCAAGCGTGGCCCCAGCGATGCATTTCCATAGACGTTAGTGCGGATATAACACGCGATGTGAGTTTACACCTTCCACAAACGATTGCAAACACTCACACGCACACACATACACAACTATGCGAAAATGCACATGCTCGTATTTGCGTATAATTTTCTAACTCACACTAAGTAGTGACGAAGCTGAGTGCAAGCGCAGTCTGTTTATTTACACACCGACCATAAAATATGAAAACTAACATTCACGTGTGTCACACAGCAAAAGTAGTGCTTATGCCACAAGTACATATGTTTCTGGAAATTGCATATATTTTAGCGCAGTTGCGATTGCATTCCTGAAAATTTCAAATTATAATTGAGTTATTATTTAGTTGACGGTGCTGTGCCACAACCGTCTACACACATATGCGCATGGGAACCGCATTCCTCCACACTCTTACATGCCACTTGTGTAATAAATAACATGATTATTCAGAATGCACCGTGAACTGATTCAAGCAATTACGGCACTCGAAGTGTAACCAATTAAAAATGCCATAAATTCGGTTTGGAAAACTATTTTTATTTATTTTAAAGTACAAAATGTGTGAAAATAGTCATAAATTCAGGATGAATCCACTTTTGCTCGATATGACCACCTTTGCCTTAACTATGGTCTTGAGACGGTCAAAAAACGAATCGCAGGCTGCACGAATGTGACTTGCCGGTATTTTGGCCCACTCACGAACAATGGCTTTCTTCAGCATCTCGAGACTGGTTTATTTCTTACTTCGAACCTTGCTCTCCAAAATGGTCCAAAGAGAATAATCCATTGGATTCGCATCTGGTGAATTCGTGTGGTCGTAATGAAGTTCGGAACGTTGTTTATCTGCCATTCTTGGTTTACTCGCGCTTTGTGAGACGGTGCTGAGTCTTGTTGAAACATCCATGGTTTGCGACCGAAATGTTTGTTTGCCCACGGCTTCAAAGCAGCCCCCAGAACATTTTCCCGAGAATATGTCGCATTTACTTTGACGCCAGACTCGATGTAAACAACCGGTGGTCAACCGATGACAAATTTACGTATGAACGATCGGTCAAGTAAACCCTATCGGTTTCAGAGTTTACGAATTGCTAAATTTAAATTGTTTTGTAAGAAAACACAATGTTCGTAATTTGACCGCTTTCGGCCAAGCGAAGCAACTGCTTCGCTCTCTCAAGTCTTACTTGTTGCTGCTTCGGTGAGAGATCATGGGCCTTTGGAACTTGTTAGGCTTGACCTTGAGCTCATTTTTCAATATGCGTCGATGCTGCTGTTGGATATTTTCAGTTCTTTAGCCATTTGATTGGCACTTCTCCGTGGATTTCGCTCAAGTCGCTTCTTCACTTTCCGAACCATCTCACGAGACGTTGCAGTTTTTTGATGACCACCTCCGTGGCGTTTTGCGATGCTACCAGTATCATTGTAACGACCGATGGTGCGATAAGCAAAAACTTTATTCACATTAAGGTGTCTGAGCTCACGAACAATTGCTAGCTGTGATTTTCCAGCTAAATATATAGAAATCACACTATAACGTTTGAATTCCATCGCTGATCATTTTTTTTACGTTCACTTTGGCAAAACGCTTTTGTACGCTTGTGAACAATACTCCGAACTGTCATTCAGCAAATTTGTAAACAGCTGATTCCAGTGCGACAGCTGCGCGAACAGTGTGAAGTTGGTTGCACTTCGAGTGCCGGACCCTGTAACATAAAACGGAGTAAAATGCCATTCGCTGAAGTAGTAATGGCGCTTTGGGAAAAGTAGGGACTGTACTCCAATTTTAGGATTAAGGGCTCTAAGTGTAGCATAGCTATGTTTTCCACAGTTAGGAAGTGTAAGGATTTCTAGAAATCCTTGTGTTCTGCACTAACCAATTTGATTCCATTTAAGAACTCAGTTTTCACTGAATAATTTTCGATTCGGTGACATAAAGAGCGATCAGCAGAGGCCAATTCAGTTTCTCCGCTTTCGTGACCACGGTTCGGTGTGGAATTATTCTTAAAACGATAAGCTTATAAAATGGCTAGAGAAGCTATATAAAAATATGATTGACATGCTTGTCGTGGATATCGACTGCAGTAAAGGTTTAAGTAGCACTTAAAAATTTCATAGCTCGCGGAAGTGCAGAATGAATCACTGTTCACATGCCCATTGAACCGTTGGCAAAGTGGAAACACTAAAAATCACGCCAAACTATGTGACAACATCGCTCGCACAACCCCGAGCACTCGCATTCCCTGTGGCACATTAACTTGCATTGCATTGCGTTGCGTTGCAGCCAGTACCTGGTATGAAAGCGCACAAATTGCAACAGTATGAATGTGAGGTGGTTATTGCGTTTACATGAAGTTATGGAATTTGGTTAGACATTTTTTCTCCCTCATTTTTTGAAAAATTATGACATACTCGTTGGCCACACCCACCACATTACGAGATCGTTAGTGGTGCGGGGTGGCAAGGCACGGCACAATTCTTTTGCTACTAACTTTCTGCTTGCTATGCAAGGTCTGCTGGGTACTTGTGCATTGGCGTTGTGGCAAGTTATTAGTTGACGTATTCATGCCACTTCATGGGTGCACCAAGTTATTGCACTACTCGTATATGCCAAGTTCGGAATGTTGTTGTAAACATATGCATATTAGAAGCTACAAACAGACGAGTGAATATGTGTGCTTGTGTGTATGTGTGTGCGAATAACGTGGCATGCAACATATTTAGAAGTGCACGCACGCTGTTTCATACACAGACAATGCGACGTCAAGCAGCCGCACAGGCGCACGGGACGCCCGAAGCTGGAGCCGAGCCGAAATGGGAATCCAGCAGGCGGCGGTTGGAAGAGACGGCGAAGAGGCAGCTGCAGGCAGGCACGCATGAATGCTTCGTTGACTTTATTCACAAATGTATAGACTTGTGAGCAGCGCTATGAGCTCGTGCACCTGTGTGCTCGCATAAATGCTTTTGCTTTTGAATTGCCGTTACCGAACGCCGGCTAGGTGTGAGTGAGTGAGTTGTTCTGCTATATTTCGAAGTATTTATTAATGTTTCACTTTGACGCACTCGTCTGTTGCGCAGAATTTCGCACTTAATTGTTGATGGCGATGTGATTCCGTTTGTCTATCAGGAATTACTCGCACACCATGGCAGACTCGGTTAGTAGTTCCTCGCAGTTAATTCGACAGTTATTTTAAAACTTTAGTAGTGACGTGAAGCACAAAGCCAACTGGTCTGCCGACTGACTTTTTCTATACAAGCAACTAGTCCTTTCATATGGTGACGTCATAGGGACAACTAGCTGAGGGCATGTAGGTTAGGTGATTTGAACCTATGAAATTCAGAAAACTTTTTGGATTATCATTTCAGTTGGAATACTGATTCTGAACTTCATAAAAATCAGTAAGAATTAAGTCTTCTCTATTACTTATTTAACAAATTAGGGAATTTCAAACATTTAAAACTTCAACGAGTCAAATATGAACGATGTAAAAAAACGCTATATTCGCAAATGATGTCTGCTTGTATTAACCATTTTTAACATGGGCATTCATTATTTTCAATTTAAACTTCCCGCAGAACTTTTAAATGCCTTCATTAGTGGTTATTTTCGAAAAAAGGCAAGAGCAAAACTGAACAAAGTATAGAGCTTCATGACAGCGGGGAAAGAATGTTGGTGGTGTGAGTGTGTGTTGACGCTGACGGACTATTGACGGATTGAAAGTAACGGCAATATACCTCAAGTAATAGGCGCAAGAATAATTGCTTCACGCGAGCATACATGACTTTTAATGAAAGCTGACAATATGAGGCGTCATGCATTCCAATTTACTCACACACGGATACCTATGTGCCTACAAACATAACTGTTGACGTAACTGCGACGGCCGAAAGAGTTGCGGAAGCATACGCCGTGGAGGCAGCCGACAAGTGTTGCCACAATAAAGACCTGGCAGCGGCAAAAACAATTGGAAATTATATTTTATGACATGCGCCACAATTCACTTACACCAGCAACCGCTTGCTTAAGTACCCGGTTGCTTGAGTTCATGCAACGAAGCTACAAATAGCGAAAAGCTCGCCAATAAACCGTTCCATTTATAGTTTTGGCAGTGAAATAGCAAGCACAGGCATATCAGTATTGCATGTCTAGCCCCTCCACAGCGCAAGCCTTTGGTACATATGAACCTGCATATGTTGCATGTGAATAATAGGCACATCCTGCCGCGCCAGCGAACTTTGTTCTCTATACTTTTGTACATCTTGTGCACACACACACACATACACTCGCGTATACATAATAATTTGATCGGGTAATAACTGTTTGATTAGGAGCGATTTTATGAGGCTTTTCTATTTTAAGTTCTTGTTGCCATTTTATTTGCCTTAAAGGTGTTGTTCACGAGTGTTCGTGCTGCAAGTTGGCAGGCATAATTTGTTTGTTTGATTCGTTGACTTCTACGTTATGATATGACGAAGAAAAATCACATTTGCTGGGAAATATTTTACAAAAAGTTCCTTTTAGAGGTGTGATCTCAGGTAGTGTTTATTATAAATGCGCAATAGCGAACGGTATTATATTAGAAATGACTTTGAAAAGAGAATAAAGAAGGCAATTAGTTTTCATGTAGTTTATTCTCCGGTATATGGTTGTTATCCTGCTGTCAGAAAAAGAAACTGCATCAAGTAGGGGACTCCAGATCAAAAGACAAATAATCAAAGCGAACTCTTCTATTGACGGAAACACGATTTCAGTATTATTATTATTTATATGAAGGTGCGCAGAACATCAGGATCGCACTTTTTATTGGTTGCAGGCAAGTCTCCACTATCACTTCCACTTTTGAAAAGTATTCGATTATGAGAGTGAGATGTCAGTTCGAGCTTAATAAGCGAGGAAGTTAGTGTGTTGGCAGAAACGACGGCGGAGCTTATTTCAGTAACGGATTTAAATCTTTGTAATAATCGCAGTATCCTAGTTTAGGGGTTATATACACTTGTGCATTTTCTGAAAGTATATCCTTTTAATATTATTTATTCCGAATTTCATAGAGATCTGAGCACTAGAACTAAAGCTACAGCTGTAAACAGCCCGCTCCTCCCATGTGCCACCGACTACGCGCCGACCGCTCGTGCGCAATTATCTCAAATTGATGTTTTTTAAAAAGTACCGTTGCGGTGAAGAAGATTTCTCAAGAACCATGTGACCTATCGATCTAATTTTTTACTGGCTACTTGAAAGCTACAATATCTTATACGTGAACAAGAGCTTTTTTTAAACTGAATTCTTAGATTCATAAATATCAATATTTTCATTAAAATCGCCACCTCTTGAAAATCATGCTTTCAAGTATGGCGTTAAGATATAAACTAACGACTACTTTTATTTGATTGCAGATCAACCATCAAATACATATCATGCTCACCGCAAAGAAAAAAGTGTATCGGCGCAACAGTTGCAGTGTCAACAAATGAGCACATTTTTGACTGAAAAAGTAAATTTAACTACTTTAAACATACAAGGTGCGTTTCAAAGTAAGCAGGACTTAAAAACCAGAACAGATTTTTTCGGCAAAATCAATTTATTTTATTCACAATGGTCTCCTTCTACTTCATTACTATACATACAGCTTTTTGCACAGTCCAAAAAGCATGTCGAACGAATGTTTTAGCTCGTTGGCCTGTATTGCCGTTAGAGTGTCGGTGCAAGCCTTTTGAATGGACTCTACCTCACCATAACGCTTTCCTTTCATGGACAAATGCATTTTTTCGACAAGCAAGAAGTCGGACGGTTCCATATCAGGTAAATACGGGGAATGGTTAATGGTTAAAATGTGCCTTTTGGTCAAACAATCGGTCACTTCGAATGTTAGATTCTGAGCAATTTTTGGTCGTCAGTCAATTTTTGCGTAACAAATTGAGCACACACCATTTGTAAGCCCAAATGTTTGGTCAAAAAGCGATAATTCGATGTTTTGGATATGTTCAATTCCATTTTCATGAATTTCAATGATGATTTCGGCTGATTTTTGATGAATGCACAGTTCCGATGGAAATTCCGGTGATCACGAATTTTGATCGGCCCACATGTTGATCGTTATTTATGTCCTCACGGCCACTTTGAAAACGTTGAAACCACTCGCGCACTCTGCGGCGGGATAGACAATCATCGCCGTAAACTTGTTTCATCAATTGAAACGTTTCGGTAAAAGTTTAATAAATTTTAAAACAAATTTTAATGTTGGCTTTTTGTTCGAAGCTCATTTTCGCACCGATAACACAAATATACTGACACTTAAGGAGGTATTCTAGTCTAGAAATTAAAAAAAAATTAAAAATTTTTATGTTTTCAAAGTTTAACTATTCAAGAATATGTGTACAAGAGGATTTTTCAAAATTCAAATTATTTTCGGAGATATAGGCATTTTTTGACCCCGCATCCAAACTGGTTCGGCCGGAACTAATCGAACAAAAGACATTAGAGAAACTTTAAACACGTTTTTCTCAAAACTGACTTTTTCAAAACGATGCCCACGATTTCTCAGGTTCTACTGGACCGATTTAGTTGAAATTTTTATAGAGAAATTTTAATTTTTATTATTTTTAAAAAATTTGAAATAGTCAGAAAAAGTGATCCAAAAAAACTTTTTTTTCTAGGCAGTCGCCATTTTGCGAAAAAAAATGTTTCCCACTTTTCCGTAGTTCCGACCATTGCGACATTATTCTAGATTAATAATCTTTTTTTTGGTTTCCGGTAACTAGGAGGGTTGAAATAATGGGGATGGTCACGTGGAAATTTGTAGAGCCCCCCCACTTCGTCAGCTCATAATTTTTGAAATTTTTTACTTTTTTTAGTTTTTAATTTTTTTCTGTACGTTTCAAAAATTAGTAAATAAATAGTAAACAAATGGATGGCAAAAATGTTAATTGCCTTTTTTTTAACAACACTTTAAAAATTACCTGAAATTCATGCTTCTAGACTAGAATACCCCCTTAAAACGCAATAACTTCACTTCCAATCAATGAAATGTCATGAAATTCTCACTGAACAATCGATAAAGATAGCAGATTCTAACGCACCAGTACCTTGGAACGCACTTTGTATATAAACGTATCAACAGTCTTCGATTTTTTAAAAAAATCCCATCTTTCAAAAAAAAAAATCTAAAAAAACTATTTTTTGCTTTCAGAAAATGAGTGTAAATAACCCCTCAACGTCTTGCCTACGTTTTAATATTCTCTTCTAAAGTGTTTTATAAATTTCATATATTTCCAAGTTAGTCTAAATGCAAATTTATGTCTTTCTGTATATTTTAATTTTACTGATATTTAACAAAATGCAAATAAGAACACATTAAGGATATGGAAATACCGAAGCTTCCCTCAAATTTTTGCACGCCACTTAATGACATGGCGAAATAAGATGACCAGCGAAAACAATTATGACAAATGAAATTCTAACACACTTTTGAAATGGTAATAACGACGCAATTAAAGGATTGCGTAACCAACGCGCACCGCGCCTCACATTACCCCGACGGGTGGCAGTAAATCCCGCAATTGCTCAAAACGCATACAAGGCAACAAAAATGTGACGTATGTGTGTTGTGACAGTGCGAGTGCGAGTCTGACCAAGTCCGCATTCAAGCGTTCATTCCGCGACTGCCGCGCCTGTTGGTTCGGTTTCGCTAATGGTCATGATTACCGTGATTGCAAATCCTCTTTACAAAACGTTTCAACTTGTGGCAAAAGCCATTTCGTAGCATCATAACGGCCAAAAGTTTTGAGGTGAGGTCAGCGCCAGCCTCAGCCACAGCCAGCAGTGGCTGGGCGTAAATTAAATGCAAAAACAAGCTGTGCAAACAAAAACAGAAGCGTGTCGCTACGAAGCGCTGCGATCTACATGCAACACACACAAAAACCGATTTTTTTTTTTCCTTTTATTTAGAAACTTGTAATTTTTCTGGTATCCGCACAACTTTTGCTTTCAAAAAATAATGGCGCGAAACAACAAAAACGCAGACCAAGTAGCAAAAAACAAAAAAAAAAAAAGGTGCGAGCATAAATCTGCGCTCAAAGTGGCTCTGACCGACGACGGGTGCTTCGTGCGACCGCCGCGTTTAAATGTTGAATGGTGTTTTGTGGCACGATAGCCGCGTTGAATGGCCCAACCAAAGCGTGCGGTCGACCGTCAGTTGCGGATCGGAGTTCACCTTTGGCAACCGCATTCACCTTTTGTTGTGCTGTTGGTGGACAATAATGCATAAAAAGCCATCTCACGCGCATTAGGACAAGCTGTGTGGCCCGTTGTGATTCCTTTTTAATGTGTGTACGTGTGTCTGTATGTGTGTGTGTGACGATTTGATGGTGAGTGTTAATGCGTTTTAGCGTAATTAGAATGCGATTCGCTGGAAGATATTTTATTATCGCTCTTTCCACGTACTTTTTGTTGTAGCAAGCGCCCAGCAACGTTGGCAGCTGCTAAATCCGCAAACATAACCACAAGGACATTATCTTTCAGGGACATACATTCAATTATATACTCGCAGATAAGTGAATACACAAGAGAAAATTTAAATTTCAATGTGCCGAGAAATATTCAATTGAATACAGAATTATGGAATGACAATTTCAAAAAAGTTTTCAATTATTCTGTCGGAGCGAATTCGGTAACATTGATCGATTATGTCTTCTGTTACGGGATGTAATACTTATTGCAAATTGAACTTTCTCATTTAAATTTCTTCATAGAAATTAGTTCAATGTCGTCTATTAAATGTTAAGGGGATTTTACTCAATTGTCAACAAAAGAGAATTTTATGTAAGGCTTATTGAACAGTTCGAAGTAAGGAAGGTTGGAAGGAACTTTGCTGAGTCACCAACCACAGGGAAGTTTTCTTAAAGATAATGTGCTTTCTAAGGCTTCTTTAACTCTACCATCAAGGTACTTGAGCTGTTCTAATTCGCTGAATGCTAATTTTAAGGAAATGAACTCTGACTGAGCATAGATATAAGTATTTAATAAACGATTTTGAATGAGTGTATTTCAAATTCTTTTTGCGACTGTCAAGTTAAACATTGTTTGAGGTTCTCAAATTAAAAAATAAAATCGTCTCTTTTGTTACGCAAACGGTCCATTCAAAAAATTTAATATGGATTCAATGCCTCATATTACCATTGTTGATGTAGGTCTTCTTTCCTTAACTTTATTACTCAGGCAGCATATGGTAGAGAAATCCATACTTACCGAGCCCAACCGAACAAAGAGTCTGTAATGTTTTCTTTAATTTTCATAATTCGTTCAAAACTTATAAATCCAAATACCGCTAGAAATGTACAAAAATCGTTAAATATGAAGATCTAATATGAGGTTTTCTTCATTTAATTTCAATTTTTACAAAATCTCTAGTGCGATTTGCTTAAATAAATTATCTAACTATAGGACGTATTCGGAGTTAAAATGAACAGACAATTCCTCGTTTAAAAAAATTGAAATCATTTTCTACTAATAACTATATACCGTTATTATCAGCTACTCAGCAAACTCGGCGAAAGTTATCAAAATCATAGATGACAACAGAAGAAGACCTGCGAGTGCACAATTTTCAAAACTCTGTGTTTGTGTGCAGAAGAGAGCTGCAGCGAAGAACTGCAAGTTGGCCAAGGGTAATTGTGTGCACACACTCACTCCCACACAACCTCAAGAGAGAGAATGGAAAATATGCCCGGTTATATATATGTATGTAAGTATATATGTATGTATGTACGCCGTCCGGCGTTGACGGGTGTAACAATTGGACAAGTGAACGTATTATTATGACGTCTCGAGTGCATAAAGCATGTCAACTCAAAGATTAGCAGACCGTGAGTAATTATGTAAGAAAGTTATTCACACCAATGGGATATAGATTTAGCCAAGCGTAGAAAACTTATTTTGGAAAGTATAAAGTGAAAAGTATGGCCGCGCCGACAACTCGTCCGACTGCGAATGCCTGCTGATGAAATGCTGTGCAGTGGGGTTGACATAGAAATCGCGCAGCAAGCGCACGAATTGCAAACGAGAGGAGCGTCGAGGATGAGGCAGAGTGCCAGAGCGGTTGGTTGGCAGGAAAGTTGCGAAAAGCTACCAGAAAGTTTAGACAAATCTTATCGGGAACTTACAGTAAACTGAACAGCGTGCTGAGAGGAGGCATATATTTATTTGATGGAGGAAAGGATGTGCTTTAGGTTTTAGATATTTATTTTTTGTAATTATTTTTCACGCATACATAAATGCAATGCATGAATTTATGTAATTTTTTATTTGTCATTTAATTTTTATTTCTTTGCTTAAATATGAAAAATTGACCTGCAGTGGAAAACCTTACTCTTCTTTTCACATTAGTTGTTTCTTAATCCGCCTGCCACTTTTCTCAATTTCCCGCCATTTTCCGAATTAAAACACATTTATTTTCGCATATATTTCTTATTTATTTATTCTTTTCTCCTTATAACATTAATTTTATACCTGCTAACTCATTATTTTTGCTATAATTGTGTTACTTCTCATTTAAATATTTACGCCTAACTGTATACTTCTAATTACAATGCAAATAATAAATACAGTGGTACGTTTCCTACTTGTCCTATTAGATGATCTGAGTTATAAATAACAATTAATATTTCATTTACTCCCATTAATTTGTACAAAATTATATATAACTGCATTTATCTATAATATGTATGTATATATATATGCTTACACTAGTATATAATCCTATTTATATAACATATAATTCTCACTTTATACATGTACTTGGCTCATTTAGCTTAGGAGTTGTTTATAATTGCAACTAAAGCATTTGCAAAGTTAGTCTCACGTATACAGACACATACATAAGTACAATCTAAATACAATAGCTCACATTGATATATGTATATGTATGTACTAAGCGTACTGTCTGCTCAAGTAGTATGCATTTACGAATGCTTTAATTTCCATAACTGTGAAGTTGATCATCCTTATGTACAGTTAACACACACACTGACATATATTTATTTACATAATACACGAGCACTGCAAGCGCTTAGTTCGTGCTATCTTACAAACAGTTTGTACAAACCGCGTTTACTATGTAACTTTGCCGTTATCCACGCTGCCTCACTTTCGATTCTAATTAATTTAATGTGAAATGCTTTCAACAAATCCGCACATATGTACATTGTGTTTACAGTTATTTGTCAAACTTTTTAAGCTTTCATTATACAATTTATGTTAACAAAGTAAAAAATGCAGATTTGCGTTTTTACCGTTGCAGCACGCAATATATATCACTTAGTGGTTGCGCTTTGAACCACAAAATAAATAGTAAATAAATTAGCTTTTGTACAAACGGCGTAAATTTCGCTGCCACCGCGAAGGACGGGCGTTTGCAAGCGCTTGCTATTTACAGCAATCCGTTTGTTTGGATGCGCAATGCCACTGTTGCAACAACATTTAGAAATTGATTTTATTGCCTATTCGTTTCACCAACGAAATTAATACTTTCGGTATTTATAAATATTTGTATATGTATCTAGTACAGCTACACACGCACGCACGCACTTATGCAAGTGTACAAATAACCATTCACTTCGCTATATACATATCTACACATATTCTTCTATTTACACGAAAAACAGTAAAATATTTAAATACATAAATTCAGGATTATTTAAACCAATAACAGCTAGCCCTCGCATTTTCACCATATACTATATGTATGCCTAACAACCGTTATCGCGCTCTTAACAATTGAAAAATTGGTAAAAAGCGAAAGCCGCTAGATATGTTTGTGGCTAAATATGTGTGAGTATTTGTGTGATTTGGTTGCAGTTTTTTGGAACTACAGATGTGACTCCTGAAATTTCCTAAACTGGGTATAGGAATAGGGTTCCTGTTGGCAAAAATAGATTTAACAAAAATATTACAAAATTTCACGCAAAATTAAAATCATAAAACTAGTATTTGCATATGCTTTAGGAAATCAAAATCTCTCTGGGCTGAAAAATTTAATTTGCATGTGCATATCTAAACATTCTATTATAAGCAATACATATTTTTGCAGATTTCATGAAAGCTCGAGGCATATACATATATACAATATATTATACTACAACATCGACAAAATATCAAAGGCAATAAAGCAATGATTTCCTTAAAAAAGCAGGAATTTTGTAAAAATAAACAGTTTAAATAAAGGCAATGAGAAAGCTTTGCTGAAAATTGGGCGTTTTGTTTTATTAAAGCGCTTTTCCTTACTTTATTTTCTAATTCAATATTCACAATGGAAGGCATGTTGTTTTTTTTAATAAAACTCAAGTTATTTCATGAATTCATTATTGTGCAGGGAAAATTAAAAAAAAAATTGTGTAGCAAGTTTAACAAGTGCTTTATCTACATACTGAAATCATTAATTGCATTTACTAAAGCAATTTATAAGAATGCATTTTCATTAGGCGAATAATAATAATGGAAGCACACTCGACCTATTTATAGGTACATTATACATACATACGTATTTATGGATATGTTTAGATATGTGAAGGGTTTGAGAAAAATATAAATTCTTGACCTAATTAAAATTTCGAAGCTACATTGGTTTTCGTCATAAAATTCTATCAGAAATTTAATGGATGTGAAATTTACTAGAAATTAAAAACTTAAATTCAGAGATTTTTATTATTTTTCCACAATTACTATATTGTAAGTAAAATACTTCAGTTATGGAAACACGTCTCATAAATCCAGCATGTTTAAACACAAGGGGATATTAAAATAGTGGCGATGCCAGGCAACACACCAATGTTCATCTGTACCTCTATTTTAAAGTATTATAAGCTTTCGAGTTGGTTCTTTGATTTTAGCAGCGAGGTTTTCGATTAAAATGGCAATAGCAGAAGACATTTTAAGAAGAGTTGGTGACTAAAAAGGGTATGGAATATATCCATTACAAGAATTTTAGGAATTCTAAAATTAAGGCTGCTGCTTTAATGGTACTTTACACCTGAATTTGTTCTTTCAAAGGCATATTCGCCATTTAACTTAATATGTAGAGTTGAAGTAGTTCATCTCGCATATATTACTGTTTAGTATATAGTATATATATTTTTTTTTCTGATTTAATAAGGATGGAGCCATGTGTAGAAGTACACGCAAGTGAGGAAATTTCTCTGAGCGCTATTTACTTAAGAGTGGAGAGAAACGGTTATTTTACATATAACTCAAGAAGCTGACGACTTTCAGCCTTATACCAAGAAGGCGAAATATACCTACACAGCGTTATGCGCTAGGTTTGGGACCCGCCACTTCAAAAAACAGGCAACAGCCTCGGCTGCTGTAGCCGCGTAAGTGGTGTCTATGCGAATAAAGATATAACGTTATTAGGGAATATGAAAACTATGAAACTTTCAACATATTTCTTTTCGAGACTCTACCCTATAGAAAGCAGAAAGTGAAAACCTGTCTATCTGCATAAATGTGGTTACAAGAATTATCAGATTTTTTTGTTTCTAATCTTCAGCAGAACTCCACTTAGTCCAAAGAACTAAGAAGAGAAGGAGAGTATTTTAATATAAGCTATCTTCGATTCGCCATTTCTCTGTTCGCTTCTGCTCTTGTTTAAAAAACTACGAGTAAAAGCAGCAGTAAAGTTATCGTGTGGAATTCCAGCAAGAGAGTATGCCTCATTTAATGGTATAGTGAGTTTTGTTTTGTCAACTTTAAATCAGTTTTACAATTGTGAAGGGTTCTGAACCCTTGGTGAACGAAAGTACAAATAACTTTTTTTCTTGTATTTGTAAAACTTGAGAATCAAAATCAACCATAGGTTACAACAAAATTTTTTAAAGAGAAGAGAAAAGTTTTTCCACTAAACAAGACTCATAACACAAGTTAGCGCAGGGTTGCATCACAAGTGCTTTCTTTTAGTATGAGTAACTCGTGTAGTTTGTTCGATTCGCGGGATATATTTTTTCAAAATCTGTGACGGGAATTCATTTGGTGTGGAGCCCTCATAAGATGTTATTATTTAGCAGGCATTTTTCTTGACGTAAGTATGCGAAGAAGTAAAATAGAGGTACAAAATACCGAGATTGCTATGCTGGCTGTGTAATTGACAGTACTAAGCTTGCGTGTTGTTATACATAATAGTCGTTAATGATATGTTGAGTTTAGAGGCACTCCTCCAAAAACTTGGGCTCGAACCTACATTCTATTTGATATTTCTGCAAAAATTGGATAATTATTTTTATTTGAAATATTTTTAATCCATAAAAATGCGCATCTATCATCAATTAAAAAAAAATTACTTAAAATAAACGCAATTTTAGCTTAGAAAACAATTGTATGCCTGTAAAATTCCTACTTTAACGGCACAAAGAGCAGTTTGAACGAGTATTGTTATTTAAATATGCAAATATGATATGTTAAGACCCGTGATATATGTCTTCGGGAGGTCGAAGGAAGTTGCCTTAAGGTTTCCATTGCAAGTAAAGTATATTAGTATTTGTTTTTGTGTGTAAATGTGATATGAAAGTGTGTGCAGCTGAAAATATGTGTGGCAGTTAAAGTTAAAGTACAGTTATTAAAACAAATGGTTGATATGTACAATTTTCCTATGGAAATAATTAAAACATGTTCTTCGTACCCTTCTCATTTTCATTCTGCTAGTGAACTATTTGGAGTCTTCCAAAGTTATTTATTCTTGACTTTTTATACATCTATATTTATGGTATTTCGTATAATTATTATTTAATTGAAATGCTTGGCTGCGCAAAATGCAAAATGACAGTGCGATTTTCGCTTCATTATAATTAAAAATAGGTTAAAAACAATAATTAATTAATTATATTTACATACATATACATAAACAGGTTGACACACACATACTTATACACATATGTAAACGGCAATGAGCGAGCACACCGGTAACTAAGCAAAGCAGTGCTGCCAGGATAATTGAACGCACACACACACACATGCATTGTATTTATATATACATTGTACGTAAATACAGTTTCATTATTATAATTTTTTTTTGCTATTTGCAATTTGTATTTAAAAGCTTTCACTAAACGCTTTCTCGTATTATTTGTTATTGTTGTTGGTTAAACACAAATTGGCAGTTTGTATTAGCTTAATTGAATATCGGGCTTACATATGCACAGGCACACGTACAAAGTTGTTAGTGGACATATTATGAACTAATTCTGTTTGCAATGCAGAGCTTTTCGAGCTGAGTTCGGCAATACTGGCTATTTGCATATTAATAAATTATGCATGGCTTATTTATTTTACTTTAATGGCGATTGATTAACGAAAAGCACTAAACACCTTTCATTGAGCATTCAGAAAAATACATATGTATTTGCCTGGGAACAATTTCTCTCTACTAAATTGCGAAATGAAAATTTTACAGGCGTGTAGTTTTGACAATATTTGATGAGCTTTCGGCATTTGTTGTTTTATATGAAGTCTAGATAGCAGGTGTCCGTTGTCTTGGAATGTAATTCTTTCGAGTTATAGGAGGCACACAACTCCTTCTTGTACTTGTCGGTCATTGATGATGAAATGAGAGACACATTTATGGGATTTCGTGACTTGTTACCTCCTAAGCTTAATGTGAGCTTTAACGACTCCTCAGTCCAGTTAAAGAAGACCCTTATTTTTTCAATAGATACCTTTTGAATTATGAATCTTGCGCTGTATAAACGGTATAGACTTTCGCAATATTTCTTTAGAAAGATCAAATTTCGAACTAGAAAGCTCACTCAGGCGTTTTTGTCATTACTTGATTCGGTATTGCTTGTACACGCGTCAAAGAAAATTTTGTCATAATTCATAGTTTTTTTTTTCAATAAAGTCGAAATTGCAAACCAACTGGCTGAAAACATGAAAGGTGTTTATGATCCTCATACTGCAACAGTCAATCATGCGAACTTGTGGTTTCGTCGATTCCGTTCGGATATTTTTGATATCAAATATAAACCACTACATGGAAGACCAATCTTAAAAAATATCGATCCAATAATAAAAATCGTTGAGTCCGATCATTATGTAAACACTTTTCGATTATCCATAAGCTAAACATTGCTCAAAAAAACTTCAAGGTACCATTTATATAAGAAACTAAGTAAGGTGATGCATAAGTGCGACACGAGTTGAGGCAAAAACACGGACCGATGTTCGATTTGCAAATATGTGCTGAATCGCAATGAACTCGATTCACTTCTGAAGCTTATGGTTACTTGTTATGAAAAATAGGTCACTTGTGAGAACATGAAGTGAAACGGTCGTGGCCGAATCGCGGTGAGTCGGAGCAGATGGTGGAAAAGCCAGGGTTGGCTATGAGGAAGGTTTGCTCTGATATGGAATCAACTACAATGATCTCCTTCCTTCCGACAAAAGTTTTAAGTCGGGCCTATACTACTTACTATCAACAATTGGAACATTTGAAGTAAGCAATCAAAGGTGAGACATTTCAGGGCCAATAGAGAATTGCGTTTCTTCAGTGCAGTGTCTATGGTCATACACATTGAACTGCTATGCCAGAAGTTTGGAAGCTTTCGATAAAGTTACATTGTCCTTGAACTGGACCAACCTAATAACCTGTTATGCATAATGAAACTAATTAAGAAAGCTTTGAAAACCGATGGTCACAGTTTTTTGCCAAAAAACGAGGTTTCTATGATGTTGCATTGAAATCGGCTTAAAATACTAACAAGTTTTCGAATATGTTTCATTATCAATTAGTCAGATAAATCCTACTTGCTAAATAAAGTCCTCAATTTAGTAAATATGGCTTTATTTATTAGCTAATTGTATCTTAAATAAGTGAATCATGACTATTAAACATAAGTGACAAACCTTTAAAAGACAAGAGCTTTAAAATAAGCTTTATTATTCGAATGTGGAAAATGGGTTAAACCGATTTTCTGCTTTTTATTGGACTTCGCGGTAGTTCAGTGTGAAAAGTGCGCGCGCATTCAACGTGCTTGGCTGTATAAACTGTTAACTGTTCCGTTAAATCAGGCAAATATTTATTGCAAAATAGCGGTATTTATTGTGTCACTTGGTAGATTGCTCATTTGCCGCAACAACAGCCGCAGTATAAACACGAATAAACAACCTTCGGTAAATAATATAGGTTATATATTGATTTTACCCATGTTTTGTACATATGCACATACATATGCACGTGTGTATAATATGTGTGTGCCAGCATTTGTTGCAAATAAAGAAAATAAAATAACCAAAGCTGCGCTCGCACAGACGCGGATGTTTAAACCACATTTAAAAATGGACGTCGAAGAACAAATTATTAATTTACGTCAGTCTATTTTAGTCCATCCATCATTACTCATACATACATATATATAATACTTATAGTATATACACAACATATACACATACACAACATATTTTATTTATAGTCATATGTGTGTTATTTTTCGTTTTTATCTATTTATATACAACTTTCCTGGATGCGATTCGATGTGGTTACCACTTCCGGCCGAAATCGATATTCGCTGAGTGATGAAGTCACCGATGGATTATTTGGACTGAGTAAACTCACTTCCATTGGCTGTGGCTGTGGCGTCGAGTGATATGTTGAGGATAGCGATGATGTTGCTGTAGTTGTTGTGTTATAAAGCGAGATGTTCAGCGGTGGACTACACGTGGTTATACCCTTCTTATTCAATGTTGCATAACTCTGTGTCCACATTTATGATGAGATTGAATTTTGGGTGAGCAGATGGAACGGTGCAAGTTCATGAAAGCGTGTGGTGCATGGTTGGATGACAGGTATGATGTGAAAAGAAAGAAGAAAAAGTGTTTTTTTTTATTAGAATTACATGTAATGAGAATTGTATAATTAGTTTAGCGGTTCTCCACATTAAATTGTGAAACATTTTATCTAAGAATACGCTTGAAAGTTTGTGCCCTTTCATAACAAAGACTCTACTGATAATGACCGCTATTGTGAGTTGAAGCCCTACGAAATATTCATGGCACTTTAAAAAGCACTTGTCCCTGAATAATAATCTCCATCTCCGTCAATACGAAAAAAACTGTTCTTTTTCAACAATATCCCTGCGTTTGTCTGTTTGTTCTATTTTAAGCGCTCTGCTGAAATGGCCGCATCTACATTGAAATATAGGTCTGTGACGAGATATTGGTTCATGGGAAGCCTTTTATTTACATTTGAACGATTATCCTTGCAACTACAAAGGAACTGTAACGCAGAAATGTATGTCACTTCTCGTCGTATTATGTTCTCTGCCTTTATCCAGCGGCAGTCTTGCCTACGCGGCACGATTTTAATCCTACCCACATATATATCTGCGCGCATATACTCTGACATTGTCCTCGTTGCTGAAAATTTTATGCTACTTGCAATCGCTTGTGGAAAGCAGGCTGCTGGGCGCGGGGGCGAGGAAATCATGGAGCGGCGATGTGGTGCGACAGTGCGGCGAATTCCCTTGAATCCCTGAAGCATTTGTTGATGACGAGCTGTTTAGCGCTACCCTGAATTTGCATGCATGAGAAGTAATTATCGTAATGTATATGTAGGTGTATGTGTGTGTGTGGTATTGGTTTAGTGTGCATTCTTTATAGTTTGTTATTTGCAGCAATGTTGCAATGTTTACTTTCATTATTATGCGATGACAATTTTTTAGTTTTCGTGTCACTGCACCTACTGCTCTGTGTGCTTTCTTATACTCGCCATACACTTATGTAAGTATGTGGGTAGAAGTGGCGCGCGGGGACATATACAGGGGCAATAGCTAGCTAGTTTGTTTGAGAGTAACTAAAGGTTATCGTCTGTTACTCACCAATTGTTTGCTTGGCCTGAATGTGTAGTGCAACACTTCGTTGCCAACGCCAATGCCACCAACACTTCCAACACTGCTGTTTCCGACCAATGAGCCCAGACTGGAGATGCCGTCGGCGCTGCTCAGTGTTGAGCTGTTCGTGATGCCGCCAATCACGCTCCCGCTACTCAATGTGCCAGCGCGTTCCGTGTCCGCAAGACTGCTGTAGTCGCGTTGCAGTAGGCGCGCTGAGGGGCTGCGGAATATGGGCGAGGCCACCTGCGACTTCAGTGGACGTTTTTCTGAAATTTAAGTAAACACAGTGCTTTATTGTTGCGCTCAACTATATGTATATATATGTATGTATATATATTATTTTGCTCTCTGCTAGGTTGTCAAGGTGCATAAGAACCAGGCAATCCTTTATATTGCGTAAAACCACGAAAATAAAGAAAATCAAAACATAAATAGAAAGAAACTGCCGACTGACCTACTTTGCTGGTGCACGCTGAGCTAGGTACTTAGGGCGCTAAAATATTTGCTTAACCTTAAATTAGTGCACTAAAAGTATTGTGCATTAAGTTGAGTAATTGCAACAATGCATTTTTAAAATAAATTAGAAAATGCGCTGCCTGTAAATGTAGCACACTCATATCGATGAACATATATATTTAACACCGTAATTTTCAAAAAAAAAGTCAACCTGATACTTACACCAGGGAATATGATATTTTCGCCATTAAAATGGATATTAGAAAGCATGACACAAACAAATTGCGCTAAATAAATTCAAAATAACCAACTACACCGAAAAAAAACACTTTCCTAACTTATAGCCGTCGTCTCTTAAGGATTCCCGGCTGAGCTATTCAAATAAGGCGTCAAAGAACTGATAAGAAGAAAGAATAAGCTTCTTTGTAGAATATGGTCGGACGAAAGCATTCCCAACTACTGGAAATTAAGTATGCTCTGCCCAATCCAAAAAAGGGAGACCCTACAATCTGCAAATCAACATCGCAAATAATGTTCTATCGAGCGTATTGTGTGAAAGATTAAAGCCTACCGACAATAAACTGATTGGACCTTATCTGTGTGGCTTTAGACCTGGAAAATCAGCAACAGACCATATATTCACCATGCGACAAATTTTGGAAAAACTCGTAAAAAGCGGATCGACACACATCTCCTATGCGTTGATTTCTAAGTTGCCTTTGGCAGCACGAAAAGGAGCTGCCTCTATGCCCTTATCGGCTATAACGGCGGAAGTGGTGTCTACGGCAATAAAGAAGAAGAATGTCTCCAAAGTAGGCTTATCAGGATAATGTAATGAGTTTGAAGGTTTAGATGATGATAGATTCGGTAGAATCTTTCTGTTTAAAAGTGAATTAATAATTTTTTCTTCCATGTTTCCCGAATTCTTTGCTTCAAATGCATATTGGCAGTTGAGTTATTTCTTGTAGGTTTAGGTTACGGGACTAACCACAACGTCCAGGAACACGTTTGACAGTGGAAGCCTTGGTTATCATGCCAAAACATCTAGCTACAGACTGTAAGATCCTTATAAATCCACAAAAAGCTTTTACCATATCGTCAATCTTTTATGGTGGCTAATATCGAGCCCGATTTGCCCGTTTCACCGCTAGTTTGATACAAATTTGTTAACGACGATTCTAATACGTGCTGTGAATGAAATAATTAGCACCAAAGACCTCACCTCATTCACTACCCATGATTATAATTACATGAGATACCATCATAAGACAAATTATCACATGCGAGACGATAAATACTGAACAAAAGAATGTGTACTCGTATGTCAACAAATTATCTAAAAAAATTTTTCCAGTGTCTCATGAAAATTTGAAAATTAATAACTGTTTGCCTTTGGCTAGATGGCAAGTGGCGCATTATTAGTATATTAGCATAACATCATAACACTTACCATATTGATTGGGTATAACATCTGGATCCGTGTCATCACCTTCCAACGCATCGCCCATCACCAGTGGACTTTGCCGATGATGGCTGGTTGCCGTTGACCGCAACGTGGACGAATCGATGCCAATCAAGCCACCCATGACGCCACCGCCACCACCACCCATGACACCGCCAACAGAGGGTGAGGTGCTACCACCGCCATTGGCACCTTCGCCGGCATTCGGCTGCAGTAGACTATGATGGGCCTGATGATTGCTTTGCTCGTGATTATGCTGCAGATGTTGGTGATGATGGTTGTTCGGTTGTAAGGGATCTAGCTGACAATCGGGCGGTATTGAAAGTTGCGTGTGCTTCGTTGGTTTTAAATTACCATCATTTTGCCTGAAATGTAAGTGGCAGGAAAGTGATAAATGTCAGCATATAAATAAACATGTTTAATGTAAACCGCAACGGAATATGAGGCAAATGGTAAATGGTGAACGATAATTTGATAATGGTCACTGATGATTTTCCGCCGTTGGAGAAAAAACGAGCGTAACATATTTTTATAAGGAATTTAAATTCAAAATAAATTAGAGGAAAGAAATTGATATGCCACCAGTAAAGTGTGGAGATAGAAAGAGACGTTGTCAAGGGCATATAACTATAATATATTAAAAGCCTCTAAGAGCGAAGTCAAGCGGGCAGCTGGACGTAGATATGGCCTATGTTCCAAGAATTTATGAGAGTGTTATCGAATTGCATCTTAATTTTGGTGGATATATTTTTAACATGACATTTGATATGGATATTTCAAAATTTTCTATAAATATTCTCAAATTACTTCGCCCATATTTTTTAGATGAGTACTTCACGCTCACTTAAATGTCTCAATTCTTTCAGCAGAGCTGAGCGGATATTGTCAGTAAAGTGCCAAACGTTGGTTTCCAATTGAAAAGACTTTAGTTGCCAAAAGTTCAGTTCATGAAATATTAACAGCTAGAGCCAAAATGTCAAAGCAGCTATTGTTCTCTGGTATATGGTAAGGGTCAGAAGAGGCAAAATATATGGGAACTCTATATGTCTATGTCTTAGAGCTCAACAGGATTTTTTGAGCAAAAGTTATTTAAAAATTATGGAAGGAAGCTCATTTTCAGAAGTGATGAAATAATTTATAAAGCAACATAACTAGAGGTCCTGTTTGAAAATATATTTACTAGATCGAAATGTTCGAAGGAGTCAACGGATGGACCAACATTTCAAAGAGATAATTTCAAAAAGAAAAAACAAAGAAAAAAAAAAATATCGAAGAATGTTCTTTTGAATGATAATGAATATTCTTATTCAATTTGAAGTATGTGTGGTTTTTCTTTAAGACGGTAGGGGAGTTCTAAATGGATCATCCTTTACAACTGAAAACATTCAAATTTGAAAACCTCTTCTGCGTTTTGAATACAATTTAAAGATAAATGGACAGAATCTTAACCTCGTGGCACTTACCTGTTCGAGAACCGCCTGTAAATTGCCGCCAGCGCAATGCAGGATATGGCGAAGAGCAGCGCACAGAAGAGTGTTAGGCCCGCCAAAAATGGTGAAAGAGGTACCGTTAAGCCATTCGATGCACCTGAAATGAAAACAAATATTATACACATAAATAAAACGGTATATTGGTGCCAAGTATTTGAGACAAATAAATATATTTTATGCCGCCGATATGAAAGAACCTGCAGTGTGTGTTGCACATACTTGAATCGGTGGTTTATGTGTGTTGATAAGCGTTTTGTGCAATCACAATAACGGTAACTACGCTATTTAACTTTGCTGCATGAAAGTTTGCGCATTACAGTCGACCTATTTAGACCATTTACTGCCAGCTGCCTCACGCATTAACACCACACAAAACTTTCTGGCAAATACTTTCAAAAAATCAAAGGTTAGCACAGTACGACTGAGACTCACACACACACACACACACGTGCATACGTTGCATTATCTGATAAATGTGCGGTGTTGCGGTTGGAGAGGATAATAATAAAGTGGCGCGCCACAATTTGTGCAACGCGCTGGAACGATATTTTGAAGGAGATATAATTGCACCTTACGGTGAAAATTGGTGCATATTCATACATTTATAGAACTTTTGCTCGCATGCATAATGAGTTGCCACCACAATGGTGTGCTGTGTCTGTGTGTACGTGGCATGAATGAAACCAATGTGGAATATCGCTGCAATATCAGCAGAAAAACATAAAAAGGAGCAAACAAACAATTAAATAATCGCAACTTTTCATACGGAATCGCACTCGCAGTGCAAGGAGTCACACGATATGAAAGCATTTACACACGCACACACATACATACAGTTTAGTATTTGTTCGTACAGCGAACTGCATTCAGGCCAAAGCGGTTCGTTGGCTTGGAAAGCAACACAAACAAAAGAAAACAGAATTGAGGAAATAGAACAAACTTTTAGCGAGTAACTTTAATCCAAAAATAAGAGCGAGGACACCGCTGCAAATCACAACACCTATACGGTTTGCTATCGCGAGTAAAATCTTTAAGATGCTCCAAAAGCTAACGGCTTACGCCCAAATACTAAATGCAGCAATAACAAGCTTATCGGTTCATCGGAGCCTCAGCGAAAGTCACAATTTTGCTAAAGTCAGCTTTTGTATCACCAGAGCCGATTGAGATGGTGGTTAATTCAGTTAGTTTTGGGTAGAGATCTCAAGGTTATATGGTAAATTCTTATTTAATTTGATAAAAAAAATTCCATTTTTAGTTTGTATATGTTCAGAGGTAACTGGTTGTCTAATCACTACAAGCCTAAAAAAATTCGTGGGGAATTTTCGGAGAATGACAAAAAGTACAAAACAAAATTTATAACTCATTGCCACTCGGTTGTGCATTAATATTTATGTATCTGCTCTTTTTCAGCGGTAAAATTTCTTAATCCCACCAGTGTTGTTAGCACACAGTTCTTTTCAATATACTTCAAGGAAACGAAAGTGGCACAGGCACACACACTTTCGCACACTTTTTACAACAAAGTGTAAAATAGAAAAGAACTTCCGAGCGGCGAACGCAAAGAATAAGCGTAAAGTAGTTGTTGACAACATCTTTGAAAAGGTGTTTTGAAATAGATTGAAACCGAAGTGCAAAAGTTGCAGGAACTGCAAGTGACGTAAAACATAAATAGTGAATTTGTGCATGATAAGCGAAAAAGTGGATGAGGAAGTATGAAACTTCTTATCCCACACAGCAACGATCATTGAGGCATTCACAAATTTAAAATTTATATTTCGAAAAATACAAAAAGGAAATTTTCGAATTTTGTTTAAAAAAATTGGCCACTTATGTGTGTATTTTTTATGATTGCTAAGATTATTTAATAAAAAGAAAAAGTAAGCTTAACAAATTTCATTGTTGGCTTTCAAAATATAGTATAGCGAATTTCTTCATTATTTTCACTCATTTTGAACAGCTGTAACTGTTTTTCGACTTCCCCGAATTTAATTTGTTTTTGGTTGAATTAAGCTTAAAATCTCACCTTTTCAACACTGTATGGTATGATACAATTGACAGAATACGAAAAGACTTTCTCGACTGCCAAATATTAACTGTAGTGTTGCTATATCATAATTTCAGGGAGGGTTATGTTTACAGTTAAAGGATAATTCTAAATTTAGTTTTGAATGAGAAAATTTAAATAAACCAGCATAATGTCTGCTTGTAAATGCTTTCCTATATGCACCCTAGAATTTAGTCTAACACTATCTTACAGGAAAAATATTGCTTAAAGTGCAAAAAGAATGCGCCAGCTGGTGGCAGTTCAACTCAGAGCATTCGCGCAAACAATCTAATGGTGTCTTAGATTTTCTAACAATGCGGAAATATCAATAAAAATTGCGTTATGTAAAACGGCGGTGAGGAATGACGACTCAGATAGAAAGCCGCAGAAAGTTGTAAAGGGTGCTTCCTTTGATGAGATTGACTTTCTTTTTACCTCGCTTTAATCTCAAATCGTTCTCCTGCTCTTAGCGATAACAAGGAGTACTGCCACTTCTAAACTTTGAGAACAATCTACCAATAAGGGTCATATTTTCGCAGCGGAGGATGCTCATATAATTATAAAAACCTTTTATATAAACATTAACTCTACCAAGCCAACGGGAGCCTTACAGCTATGCTGTGGGAATGGATCGATACCACTAATATCCTCATCTCTCTTGCGATGCTCCAGAAGCAATATAAACAAACGATGATAAAGGGCGAAACCCTGTAAAACTACTCCGCACGTCTTTTCGTTTCGAGAATGTGAAACGGATAATGCATTGCGACAAATGCCATCAGCCAGCGTAGCAGCTACCGCATATGCCCACAGTTCCTGCGCGTGGCGTGCGAGTCTCATGAATTTCTATTTTGCAAAGTGTCAAGCGTGAGAGAGAATGAATGAATGAAATCAACATTTCTCAGGTGAATGCATTACTGTTGCAAAGGCACGTTGCACGTAACGCATTTTGCTGCGACGAGGACGACTACAAAAACAACAATTTAGCATATAAAGAGCGTTGATGGCGATTTATTTAGATTAGGAAAGTTCTAAGCCCGCAAAGTGCAAAAAAGTCTCTTAGCAATGCACCAGCAGACTCGACGACACACACCTTTCTGCTTTCATACACACACACGTACCATGGCTTATCCGAAGTAATTCGCAGGATTGATTGTTGAAATTTGTGCAGTTATTTATTTTCACTTAACGTAGTAACTATTTTATACCATTTAACTAACCTGTAAATTTGGCCACGCCTTTGAAGTTTATGTCGTCAATTATGGTTGGCTCCGAACGTCCCTTGGCATTCATGGCGAATATGATCATTCGATATGTTGCTGTCGGATCGAGATTTTCGATGAGAAAACTCACTGGCGGATGCTGCGGAGAGAAAATAAGAGAAATTCAGAAGTAGTAACTTAATATTTATATTTCAAAGTGGAAAAATGCCAATAAATTAAGGTCTGAAGCACGAAGATGTGAGTTTTTCAATATAATTCTTTTTTGCTGTCCGATTATATGCTGAAAACACCTTTAACACTTGCTTTCAGAAGATTTATTATTCTAGAAAACGTAGTCAGTCAGCACATCTCATTCCTTCTACTGAGCTAAATGCTTAATGACTTTAATGAAGCTTTTTGCAAAATTTCAAATTTAATGTACAGCTTTTGGGCAAAAGTTGAAATGTCTTGCACGAACCCTTACAACAACTATATCATCACGAATTCTTGGCAAAATTTTCTACAGGCGTTGTAATGAACGGAAGAGTTAGCCTTTATGATATTTTAAGCCAATACTTAAGAATAACTCTTTGAAATAATTCGGGTCATAAGAGTATTGCCAACGAAGGCGAGGTGAAACTGTACATTTCAGCCTTTCGACAGAAAAGTTTTCGTGAGCAACAAATTACAAAGCAGCACAAAACTTCGCAGAAAATTTTAACCTAGACGGAAATACAACAACTCAAGTTGACAACAGAATTCCAACAACTAAGGTGAGCACCTTAGCAGGCAGAGCAGCAGTTGGGGTAAAACTTCAAAAGTTAACATTAAAAGTTGTTGTAGAGCTTTATGTACTCATACCCTATACGTGTGTATATATGTATGTATATATGTTTGCCTTATATACATTTGTTGGAGAAAATATTTTTCTTGCGCCACTTTGGCGACTTTTCAGTCATATAATTTTTTCACAAGCACTGAATAAATAAAAAACTGTCTTTTTCACGGAATGTTCCTAAAATTAGAGACATTTGCGAAATAGCACATAAGCGACCATTTTAATGACAGGAAATATTTAAATATTATATGATAAAATATTTTCTTTTTTTTTTAAATAAATACAACATTTTAAAAACAAAAAAGTGAGAAACGTCAGTTTCATAAAGATAGCCCTTGAAGCAAATCTACGCAATGCTAGAAAACTTGATTACCAATTCCCTTATAGAGAGGGTATGAGCAGTACAAATATAAGGCTGCTTGAGTTCGATACAAGCTCATTTTATTCTCAAAAATTTCTGCAATATTTTGTGCCTAATTTTCTGTTAGAAGCCTATAACTGGGGAAATGGAAAACTAAGCGCGTCGAATACATATCTAAATATCTTAATTTTTGCTTAAGGTTACTTCCGTCCAAAAAATCGATGAAATTTGTTTTACGTTAATCCCGAGCGTCTAGAGTGCAAATTAATATAAATTATGATTTTGGGTAATCCGGCGTTTATCTATACAGTACAGCATACCATACATACCATACATACCCGTGTACATATGTATTTGTAAACATTTGTATTCTATTTGCGGAGGCTTTGCGCCTCCACTTGGCACATTTCTAATGATTTTTTAATGAGATCAAATGTGTTATAATGTATATTTCCAATACTTACCGACAAACTTAAATTCCGTGCTAAACGCAAATTATTCAACTCCACTAATTCTAAAATGAAGCCTTGAGGTAGTCCACCGTCGAAACCCTCCAGACAATCAACTTGCAGTGAATCGGTGGATTGATTCGTGACAGTGCAATTTTGCAATGGAAATGGACGGCCTGGAAAGAAAAAACCAAAATATAAGAGATAAGGTGACGTCTGTGAGATCTCTTGTTCTGTGAGATAATGATACAATGCTTAAAAACGCCGTCATCATTCTTAATAAATGATGAATTTTAAGTTATTATGACAATCAATAAATATATGTTCATTATCTCGTTCGGTTAATTGGAATTAAGAAATGAGCTGTATGCATATGTGAAATAATAAATTGTCCTTAATGTATAATAATACAGTTTATATAAATTACTCACCTGCAGCGACGATTTGAAAAATGCAAGGGTTCTTTTGCTGGCCAATAGAGTTTCGCCCCCAGCAAGATATTGTGCCATAATCGAGGTCTGTTGCAGGAGTGTAATTCAGTCGCGACATGCCAGTCTAGGAAAACAGATTACAATATATTTATTATTTCATTATGATAAGTGTTTGCTTTTTGCCCTAAATCTTAAACTTGCTTGTATGATTATGGATTAGAATTTCAGATCTGGTAAGTAATGCTACTGGTTCCACTGCATGGGTCAATAACTACCGAACTTTGGATTCGTTTTTCCTCTATTTGCAACACATGAACACAACATTCCTCTTAGGGTTTCTCGCTTCGGGCGTGCTCGTATCACTACGCTATATGTGACGTCGGTTCCAAATATTTTTTTAAGGGTTTTTGCAGTAATGAAGCTTTACCAGAACGCAAAGTTGCCTTAGCGGATTTATTAAAATAAAAATGGTTTGTCAATGTATTTAAAGACAGATTTTTGCTTTCAGATTCTCAAAACAAATATAACGGGAAATGTGTACAAATTTCTTCCAAAAATCCTTTCATTTAATTTTAGTGCAGTTAAACCTTGTAAAAATACTTTTAGCAGAAATGTTTCAAAAAATTGAAGAAGTAACGAAAGTGGGATGTAATTTATTCATTAGTGAAGTTTGTGAGATTTCAAGATTTCTGGTTTATTTGCTTTTAATGAATGCTACAGCTATCAATTTGTACCATTTGACACGCCCAACGTTCATTAGTTGCTCAGAGTAACTTGGAGAGAAAGCGAAACACATAAGTGAGAAGGTTAACTAACAAAAACAAAAACAAAAACAAAAAATTAAAGCAGTGCGAATCATAGTCAAGTGAATTAAAAGTGGGGAGAAATGAAAAGCGACCGCGCTCGGGGTATCCAAAACGTCCCACCCAGCTTTCAGCAAGACAAGCGAATCCATGACAGCCCAATGGAGAACAACTAGTCACGAGAGTTTTGTAAGTAGAAAATTATGTATGTAAGTGGGAAAGTGTGTGTGTAAGTACTGTATAAATGCGCGATGCTACTGACACCCACTGAATAGGTCGAGTTCAATAGCGGAGCCTCAATGCGCCCTCATTGCACAGCTACCGGCACTCTCTCTCTCTACTTATGCCGTGTGTATGTATGTAGGTGCATATTAATGTGTGGAATAATTACCTCCGTTGAGTGCAGTCGGGCGGGCAATTCTGTTTGTTCGCCGGACGAGTTAAATGTCCATGTAAATGCCTCCGCTGGCGGTGATGAGTCCACTTCACATTTTAGCAGCAGCGTTTCGTGCTTTAGGGCGCCCAGCAGCTCTTCATGATCGGTGGCACAAATGGGTGCAACTGCAAGCAAGAAAAAAGTGAAAAAAGTGCCAGACAAATGTTGAAAAAGAAAGTTCGAAAATGAATACACAGTGAAGCATAAAAGCATATTTATATGTAAGAACGGGTGAGTTGAATCAAGCTTGCGCCCTTAGAGAGGTTATTACGTGGAATGGGGCGCTGATCTTTTGTTTACGTCGACAAGCCTTGCAGTGTGTACGGCAAGTGCCAGCGAGCTGAAAAAACTTAAGTGTAAGAAACAAAATTGCTGCTTGCGGATGCCCAACGCTTCGCATAATGAAATGAATGCAGTACCGCGTGCGAAAGACCCTTGCAACGCGCTCTACCATCTACTCGGCAGCGTTTGGCGCTTCCTGCACCCTAGAACTCCTCACCAACTGCAAATGTTCGTTCGCAACCTGCCTGCACTTCCCTTAAAAGCCGTTGTTTTTGGCTTTTTGTATGTGTGCCATTGGTTGCTATTTTTTCGCTTACGCCATGCTTTCGTTGTTCTCTCGCTATTCTGTGGGTTTTTTATTTCCATTTCTATTTTTTGTTTCTGCGAGTGTAATTAGCCTGAAAGTCGCCGCGTTGGCTTGAAATTGCAATTAAGTATCAAGTCAGCATGTGAAAGGCAACGGGCAGCTGCAACAGCAAAAACACGCCAACACACACTGCTACAAAATCTTGCTGCAGCAGAACGTGTCCGAGGGGAAGGTGCCGCATTCGTTGAGCTTTTTTGTTGGTGATGGAATTCAGCGCAATTTTTCGCTCTGCACTTAATTTTTGTCATTTTTCTTTTCTTTTCTTGCAGTTTGTGGATTTTGTTTATTTATCTTAGCCGCTGTTGTTGCCTTCCGGCGTTGCTGAAAATGCAATTATTTATATACGCAGAATCTGGCGCTGGGTTTTAATTCGCCTTTAAAGTTTCTAAGTACGTTATAAATATTTTAATGCGAATTAAACTTGACGCTTCTGTCTTTGTGAGTGCCCAGTGTCTTTTACTGTCTTTTACTGTCGCAGTGCCAGCGAAGACTCGACGCGCAAATACATCTCCAAAACATGCAACTCAGAAGGGATAAGTGCTGCATTTCTTGTTAACTTACTCTTATATTTTTGTTGCCAACAAGGAGTAAGAGCTTTTGAAATGCCAATAAGATGAATAATAACGGAGGTTGGTGGGTTTAAGGATGTACACACCGTTACGGATCCACACATTCCACAATGTTGAAATATCTGCCATGGAACGCGCTATGAAGCAAGTGAAGCCATAACGAGATATATAGTATACTGGATACAGTGAAGGCTGCTCCCACTAAAGCCGCAAATAAAATTGATTAATCCTTCCCCAAAATTAGCAGTCCGAGTTAAATTTAGAGTCTTGATTTCAACCTTTTCCGGAGACAAGCATTAAATCATGAAGTTTTAAACAGGAACTTTAAAGCTGTCCTTAACACTTATGCCGCTAACTAAACACTCGGAAGGTTTAACATAAATTTTTTGTATTCCAAAATGTGCTTTTCTTCTTTTATTGTGATCATCTTATTTATAGTTTTCACTTTTACATTACATTGCTCTGCAAATGAGTCTTAAGTTATAATTTTTTCGATCTTCACATATGTACATAAAGAAGTACGAAGATTCTGTATCTGTTAAGCCCAGTGTTGCTCTCTGATAACTTTATCGCATAGTTCGACATTTTTGATGTTTTTATTTATTTTGTTTACAGTAACTTAAAATCCTCATCTCGGTCGAAAAGTGGAATTAAATCCCAAACATCTACGCGCGATTATTTTTTCCAACTTTCGACGTGGATTAACTCAACAAGAAAGCTTTGGTGAAGTAAATTCAAGTTTTGGCGATGGAGGTCCTTCAGGGACAAGTGTTTATCGAAGGTTGGATGAATGCAATAGAGGTTGTAGATCATTCCAAGACGAATTTCGTAAAGGTCGTCCAAAATCAGTTCTTGTACCAGAAACTATTGGTGCTGTTCGCAAACTGATATTTCAAGATCGTCATGTGACCTATTTTGACAATTCAGTATTGCATGAACATTTGAATATGAAAAGATGTGTTTATGCTGCCCAAAAAAACTTGTGTTGATTGTTTGAAGGAATTTTTAAAAAAGTTCTACAGCGTTGCTTCGAAACACGATGACAACGTGACAGACGATAAACGAAAGCTGTTTCCAGAATACGGGAAATTTTTCGCGTCGCGTTTTCCAAGCAAATGGATTATTGCCCTTTTTTTTCGAAAAACAAAGCAATAGATCAACCCAGAACAGTAAATTCTCAGCCCTCTTCATGACGGCAATGGGAGCTATCACACATCGACTGAAGTAATTGCATTGTTTGAGCACCTAAAACATCGATTGGATGAGTCTTCTGCCGTAAAGTCTTTACTTCTCTAAACCAAAATATAGAAGCCAACCCTTGTATCGCCAAACATGTGATTTATTTAGGAGATTTTTAAACAACAGACGAACGTTGGAACGATAAGTGAGCCCCAACCGCACATTCATCACGGACACCCTGCCGCGCCTTATTTTCCACAATAATCCAAAACTCTAGGCGAAAATCCCTTTATACATTTATCCGTTCATTCTTAAAGTGTCAGAGTGGCCGCTGAAGCTGCCAGGCGCTTGAAAAGCTTCACCGAAACTCGGCAGTGTCGGCTTAGCGAATTATGTTCTTACTGTTTTTATTATTTTACGTCTTCGTAATCTTATTGAAGTCTTTGACTGGGCACCCACGCTGTTGTGCCACTTTTCAGTTTTTATATATTTGATTACTTTTGTTTATTCCACTTTATAAGCGAATTAGAAGCCAGAAAGAAATCTCCATGAAAATGAAAAATCTAACAAAAGTTTTACGCTTGATCTGCATTTTGTCTGCGCGCTGCCATCCTTTCTTGCCACTTTTTCCTATATTCGCCATGGTATGTTGCCAATGGTGGTGGCGGCGGCCACTCGGGCTCGGTTGCCCGGCCGTGTGTAGTTGCAATGAAGCGAACGCGTCCAGCTTTTTTTCACTTTACAACCGATTTTTTATTGTTTTGATTTTCGTACTAAATGCCTTTTACGAATGCAAAATAGTGCCGCTCAAAGCCGGCAGCTGTTATGGGTGACAAACTTTGAGACGCCTCTATCTCTGTTGTCCTATGCCGCTGCCCATCTCGCCTCTTTTGACGTCTCTGGCGCGACTTACTACGAGCTGTAAGTCTCTAAAAATATTCATTACTCTAAAATGGTTGCCTTGCCGTCCGCCAAAGCGCCAAAGCCTTTCAACGCTAAGTCTCGATGCTTTCGTTTTACTGTTCTTGAGTTATTTTCCTTTCAACTTAACTCCACGCTCGGGCAGCAATTTCGCGACGCTTTAACTGTCCGCAGTTACACTTCATTTCATTTTGCCGACTCCGTCGTCAGTTTTTAGAAAAATGTGGGATGGCTGTACGGGTTCGCCAGTGCGTCGACTGGTTCGTTTATTCACTGCGTTATTCGCTTTCATTTATTTTCTTTCGTGCGCTTTCTTCGGTGGGATTAATCGAGTTGAGGGTTTTCTTGTGATCCCTAAGGCCTTTTTTTCGAAAATTTGCATGCCCTTATATGTATCTACGTATGGGGCTAGCTGGACAGCAGCGGCTGGACGAAAGGCCTACTTTTTATTTTCTTTTCGGTACAACAACTTTTGAGTCACTTTGCGTTCGCTACAAAGCTTTTTAATGCATAAAAGCGCTTAGGAACTTTTTACTTAAGTGTGTTAATGTACTTACATAAGTGTTTAAGTGCGTTCTTAAGTTTTGTCGATTGCAACTCTTTGGGCAGGGCAATTTAAAATATAGACTTTAATTATTGAGTATGAATAATTTCGAAGTCCTAAGTTCGGAAGAAATCAAGCTCTATTTTGCTCCCGTCCGCTTTGCTTTCAACATGAAAGTCCTTTCTTCTTTCAAGATTTTTGACTTTTTTTGTCAACGTGGTAGGTCCTCAAACTATGCGATGGAGATGTTTTTTCATTTGCGACGAGTCAAATATTTGCCTGCAAAAATCCTAGTTCTGAGAAGTCCAACACAGCGCTTAGCAAATTAGCATCAACTGCTATTATTCCGTTAATACGATTTTCTAACGGAAAATGCTTTGTAAATAACGTTATTGACGAGCATTCGTTAGCTCAGTACTGACTTACATACCCGAATACGTATTATAAAACACGTAAGTTTGTATGTCCGCATGTAAGTGTCGACGTGCTTAAAATGTATAAACAAATGCGCTCACTCATACAGTCACACACTCACGCTCACTATAAATCATACATACATATGTAATAACATCAGAAAGTAATCAGCAATGATGAAATCAAATTGTTTTCACTCCGTACTTACAGCGTATATGCAACGAAACCGGATTACTGGCGCCCCTTCCCTCCGAGTTCACAGCCAAACACGTGTAATCACCAGCGGATGCACGTGAGACACTCTGCAGCACGAGTGATTGATCCGAAAGGATAATGCCAGCTGAGATGTTGTGATGCAGTTCCTTGCCCTAAAGTGCAATGATGCATCCGTATGAGCCAATGATAAATTGTTATTGTCGTTGTTTTTCGCAGTTCGGTGAGGGTGGCGGAAAAGCACAGCGTTGCGTAAAAGGATCGGAAAGAGAATGAAAAGAATATGAGATAAGTGAAAAAAAACGAATTTAAGTGTATATTGTACAATATTCTTAAGTCCGCGCGAAGTAACGTTGAGCAAACGATGAAATGAACGCATCAACGCCGCTAAGAATGCCGGCAGCAAACAATGAAAATGATATGTGAAGGGCAGAGCGCGTCAGCTTAAGATCATTGCCTGGCGAAAGTGCACATGACCATCTGAACTTTAAGGCGGAGTAAACTGCCATTATATGAATTGTGTGAAATCTTCGTTGAATTGTCAGCAAAAATGCCAGAAAAACTACACCATATTCAATTGAACACGGAAGATGTTTCAGATTTCATTCATGATTTTCGAATATAATGGATGTATAAAGCTTTAGGTTTGAAAAATTTCCTTCCAAAAATTATGATTCAGTTGTTTTCTCTATGGTCGGTACTGTTATAAACGAAAACTCTAAGAGATGTAAAAAAAGGACCCAAGATTATTTTCACCACACAAATTATGTGAATCGCTTTAAACTCAGGCATACACGACCACGATATTTTATAACTTTCCCATATTACACGCTGCCCCGGTAATTATGTTGACCGACATTGAAAAACCGACCAGAACACCGCGTTCTAAGCGAATAGAAGAGTTGTCATGAAAGCCATGAGACGTAAAATCCTCATTGAAAACTGTGAAACCCAATAGCTCACAATTCTCAGTGCTCGGCACAGAGTCAGACATGAGTGTTGCCACCATGATGGTTGTAAAATAACATATACTAGTACATTTATAGCTTCATGGGTTTTGTACATGTTCTTCATATGACACTTTTTGCCCTCAAAAGTTTCCATGTTCAACAAATTCACACTAATGTGTGGCGCACATTCCATTTAAGTGCTTGTACGATTTAATGCGTCGCAGCAGTTGGAAGAGTAGACAGGAATCTCGTTTGCAAGTAAGTATGTTTAATATTCATATTCAAATATTTCTGAACTTGTGTCCCTACTATTTTTGGACTGCACTTACGTTATGAAACCATGACATTTTGTAGGGTTTGGGATTCGATTGTATAACACATTCAAAATAGACGTCGTCACCCTCTTTTATATCGTCTGGATTTAGTGAAGATCCCATTTTGAGATGAGCCGTTGGTTGATCTGTAAGCAAAAAAAGCACAGATATTGTCTTACTTTGGGAATGGTTTCTAATACATATTATATACAACATTGGAGTTCTTTATCATGAAAATTAACACACATACGCACATACAAATATAATAAATTATTTACGGATTTTATAATAAGTCTTACAAAATTCAACATCGCTTTAGCCACCTTATTACTTAATATATAATAAACAATTTAAACCCAGAAAAATTTGATGTTTCGCAGCATGTGTATTCTAAAGGAAAATCTACAGAAACGGCGCTAAGCTCAGTGGTAGCAGAGACTAAAAAAGCGAAAATTGAAAAATCTCTGCAGGTTAAGGAATACACCCAAGTATTTTATAAGATCCAGTGTGGGGTCATAGTGAGGATGCTTAAAGACTTGGACATCTCAGAAAATTAGTTCAACAGATGCCCAAGAGAAAATCAATAATTTCAACGCTGGGAGCTTCAACGATGTGTACGTCTTTGCAAAGAGGTACAACTTAAGAAGGCATCCATTTCTCTGGATCTGAACAGCGAATAAATTGCTGTTAGATGTAGAAAAGAATGGGGTACATGTTGTAGTCTGCGCTCCCTGATGTGGCGGTTAGAGAAAATTCCCAAAAGCCATCGCTAACCTTATGTAAATAGTATAATATAAAATAATATTAAATATAGTAAGCCGTTGGGCTTTATGTTGCGGACTTAACTTAAATGCTAGAAAAGACAGACCTGGTATTGTTCGCTAAGAAATACAGTACTGCAGAAGTCAGGGTCAATACCGTGTTATACCATGAATACCAGGCTTATAATTGGAGATAAGGCAAGCTAATAGGGACTAATTTTGGACAAGAAGCTTTCGTGGATTGCAAATTCAAACGCTAAGGTAGAGAAAACAGCTACAGCACTTTACATCTGCAAATGGATGGCGCAGCCCAAGCGGGAATTAACACTTTGGGTAGGTTATTGGCTCTACATATTGGTTGTTAGGGGCCCATTGTGATATACGATATTAGTATGCTGGCCAATAAGGGAAAATAAGTACGCGGTACGGCATATGGAAAGCATATGAAGAGCAGCTAGTACTAAATCAGTGAAATTCTTTGGATATCCCCAAGTCAAGCACTAAACGTCATATTACACTTTCTGCCAACAGACTTTTTCTAAAACCAAATGGCGATAAATTTGGCCTTTAGACTGAGGGAATCCTCGCCATTAGTCGCCTGCAATATGGGATATTCTATGATACTTAGTTCGCGTTTCGACCACGGATTTTCGAAATCTGAAAGAATTAAAACTCAATTTTGTTCCCTATATTGTCTTCCCCTTCAAAGAAGATTGAGAAAGGAGCAAGGTAGACAGGGAAGCAGGGACTAGCACCTATAAGGATGTGTCCTAACTTGATAATCGGGAGTCTTTCAAACAAAATTAAGTTAAAATTAACATTGCTTTCCGTTTAGCAGACACCTGTAATGTCTTCCAAGCGAAGATCACAGCAATCAAAAAAAGTCCTGTTGTTGTGACTTGCAGTGTGCTAAGAGTGTATATTTATAATTATATGCTACTGTGATCAAATTGAAAGATGAATTTTGTCCGTTTCATCTCCTTCAAAGTAGTCCCCTCTCGCTGCAATAGACTTATGCCAACGAATTTTTTAGTCCTCAGATCAGAGCTTTCTTAAATTCAGCTTTTATATCCTTAATTGAGTCAAAACGGTGTCCTGGGAGTGGTCATGTGAATTTTCTGAATAGCCAGAAGTTACACGAAGGTAAATCGGGCGAACGCGGTGGTTGCTGGACGATATTAATATTAAAATGTGGCAAAATGATTACGAATAACCAATGCAATATGAGATGGTGCATTATCGCACTTCTTTGTTCAATAAATTCAGACACAGTAAAAATCGAATAATTCACTTTTAGAGCCTCTCAAAACGACGCGTATTTAAAATACTAACGAATATTTTGACATGAAATTTAGCACAAAAGTTACTAACAGTACTACCAACTTATAGAAAGAAATTTACCGATTCGAAAAACGCGTGAAGTCTAATTTAAAAATTAATCTTTCAATTTGATCACAGTAGTATACGGATAGACAAGCGGCGTGGAAGTCTCCTAAGGGGTTTTATAAAATAGGGAGTGAAATAATGTCTTTTACTTTCTTACCAGATCTAACATCATATTTCACAATAAACCTGTACTGCGTACCAAGTTAAAGTGATATCCTTGGTAACTGTGAAGCGGACGAACAAGCCGGAACAAACACCACTAAGCAGTTAGACTCAAAAAAAAAGTGATTTACATGCCTCTGGTCACTTGTAGATATACAGTCGACGAACTTGTTTCAAGTGTAGGCGAGTTTCGGTGGAGTCAATCCCAGAATTACTAAGCAAATAGGCCAACGTGGCATGAATGAAAAACGGGCTTCACCCTCTTGCTATTAAAATTTAAAAGGATTGGTATAAGAACTCTAGTATGGGTGCCAGCAGGCAGAAATTCCAGCAGACTAGATGTACGAAGGCAGAAAAATGAGAGACCGTAAACTATTTCCCATGCGAATGCAAGGCTCTGTACAGAAAAATAATCGCAACTATCGATTGAGGGTTTCTGAACGACGTTTTTGAAGCTGCTAACATAACGCTTCTTTCTATTTATGAATCCATCAGAAACACAGGGTAGTTCAGAGAAAAAACAGTATAGTAAGGGATCTGTGGTATCACAATGGACCTTCTAAAGACCAAGGTCATCAGACAGCTACTCTACGTACCTACCTACCTGGCTTTGTTCACAATTTCAGTAAACTTGAATTCCATACACGAACTAGGCTCTAAATCAGATGCGAGATCAAATGTACATTCGTTCCAAATGATGATCACAGTGGACTTGACACCCGTCTTCTTCGGTTTTTCGAGAGAGTTTCGAATATATTTAGCAATTAGCGAAGCTTATTTATTTGTTCAGAGTTGGAAATGCGCCATCGAATATCCTCAGAGATATTCATTAGTAAAAGTATATCTTATCGTAGGCATACTATTCTTATATATTTTTTTATATTAATGATTGTATAATAGCTATTCCTGGATTATACTTTATTCCCATTTGCACATACCATATTCAACAGATCAACAATTTAAAGGACTGGCCGTCTTCTCATGCCGCGTGTGACATATTTGAATGAATAAAAATTCGTTTTGGAGGGCAGTTGTAAAAAAACCGCGGAAAATAACAAAATCAAAGTGAAATTACCGTTGATGAGCAAACAAAGCAACCGCAACGGCGTTGTTGGCAATTACGCCTACTGCCCATTGTGCCTGTGTATGTATGTATAAGTGTTCATATATATGTAATCTGCATACAAAATTAGGTATCTCTCAACAGAGGTGATATTAAAGTGAATGGTCGGCGGTCGACAGTAAAAATATTTATGTGTGCAAAAAGGCATCCTAACAAAATGAACTGGCCAGTTAGATGGAATGGGCTAAAATATAAAGAACCGTTAAGCCGGCCCATTTACAGAATTTTTGTGGCGGTTGGAGCTTCGCTCGTTGAAAGCATCGATGTCTGTCACCGTTAAACATTTCACATCGGCAATATTGTTGTGGTTGCCTTTGTGTTCTTCTGCAAAAACTACGAGTAAATATTTTATAACAACAACAACGTGTGCATATATATGCAATATGTTTTGAACAATATCCCTACAACAGGGCCACTCGCCGTGAAATGTCCTTTTCAGAATTTGCTCCCACTGCCTCGCTCAACGCAACATGCCCACCACCGAGCAATGCAAATGGGTAATTTATTTTTATTACAAACTTGGCCAATTTCATTTCTAATCACAACCCATGCCAGACCACGAACGCAAATAACAATTCGGGGGCGAACACGTTCGGCCGAAACCAAAGCTTTTGTGCCAAGCACATGTTGTATGAATGGAATTTGTGCCGAATAAAACCTATTTTGAAATTCCATAAAGCTTTTCGAGTGTATTTTGAGGTTCTTAATTCATATTTTGGGGGAAAAATCGCATTTCTCTGCGCCCCTTTCTCGCTCTTATCAGCCTGAGTAACCACGAATGCGTGTCTATATCCGACACAATTGTGTGGGCGTCATTCATGCAGTTATAATACCCTCTTTAGCTGGTTTTACTGGGGTATAACAAAGTCCAAGGGAAAGTAACAAAAGCACAGCAAGCAACACAAAGCTTCGAGCATTTACACAGCTTCGCAATTGAATTAAATTGAATGTAAGTGTCAAAGGGCATTCCCAACAACGGGCATTCAGTTTTTAGTGTTTGTATTTTTGTGGTTTTGTATATTTACGGTTATTTGTGTATGTTTTCGGGCTTATTTATGGGCATGAGTTGCTATTTGAATTAGCTCTATTTCTAAACGCTGCAAAACGAGCAACGAAACTTTCCAAACATTCCACTGACCATCTCTGGTCCGGCACCCCACTGTCAGTCGACGCTGTAGGCGCATATTTTGTAGTGTTTGCATTTGTACTATGCATAGCAGCGTTTAATAATGCGCTTTGGTGGTTATTGATCACTCTTGGCGACCAAGCACAGCCACTTATTGTCGTAATTTCCCCGTAATTACCCACCACACTTCGCCAAAATTATTCAATTTACATATATAAAATTATAATTAAATACTGCGCATTCAGTTCATAAGCAAAGTGGCACACAAAGAGCCTGAAATAATTGCATTTCATTACTTACAGTGCACGACCATCCGCCACTTGTCCTCGATGGAGCTGTTTTCGATGAATTGATTTTCGGCACGACACGTCAAATACTTGCCATCGTCCTCGCGAGTGGGCGTGAATGTCAATATGCTTAGAGATTGATTGTCGGGTTCATTAAACTGTTGTGGTCGAGTTAAACAGGTTGCCGCAGCATGGCCAGGAGCAGTAGAGAGAGAGGGATTAAAATGAAGAAAATTATTAATTTACGACAAAAGTTTTGAAGCTTCAAATTATAAGTTTTTTGGTACATAAAGCATGTTATTCAAGGTTTTAGTAATTATATAATGTTGCTACAATTACATATATCTATAATTGCATATTTAACGAGTTGTACAATTGTTCGGGATTTTTCTATTATACGTGCAAAAAGTCAGTAAAATAGAGACTTTGAAGATATGAAATTATAGGTATTTTATTCTTTTTCGGATTACGCACTGTTAAGTAGCAGAAAGTGATTAAAGAGTACAATACATCAATTCCTAATCTAAAATTTTCATATAAAAATGCTGCCTTCATATTCTATATATGTATGTAGGCAACAAAAAGTCGGTTTTTAACACAGATTACAACACATATACATATATATTATAGCTGAAAAATCAATTAATTCTCTACAGTTCAGTCAAAATAAAAAATTGAATTCTATGACTTTATGGGGATATTACTCAACATGAAGATAATTGAAAGAGGACAGTGCGTATGAGTAACTTTACTCTACCAGGAAGTGAAATGAATAAAATAGTTCATTTGTTCTATTAAATGGTGCCATGATGCCAGCACTATCTTGCAGCGCATACGCAGTAAAGGATGGTACGTCTGTGGACTCTAATAATATTTATAGATAGTTATAAAAGTTTTAGTAATTTTCCTGAGATTGCTACGATGGCTAAGCTTGAAACATATTGATTTGGAAGTAAGTTATCCCCGTTATACTTACGTTTTTCGTGAATTTTTTCAACTGCTTGTTGTTGCGCCACCATGTAATGACCGCAGCTGGCTTTGAACCGGAAGACTTGCACTCAATGTCGTATGTGCGATCAGCAGACACGAAACGATCCTTCGTCATTATGTGCACAGCGACAGGTTTCACTGCAATTGAATAAAGATTTGCAAATAACGACGACTTATAAGCGTACTACATTATTAATTTAAAAATTAAAGATTATTTACTAACTCATTCTAAAATTTCAAAAAAATTAAATTCTAAAAATTCGCGAAAATTGCAGTTTTAGTAAAGCTCTGTATAAATCGTAATCACACTATTAGCGTTTGGGCTTACAGTTTACCAGATTTGCTTAAATATTTTAGTGAAATTTAGTTTGAGTCATAAATTTAGCGAAAATTTTCAAATAAATTTTATTTTCTTCCATTGAAAAGTGTGCTTGTGTGTATAGTGATAAGTCCGTCCCCGCACATTCGCATCCATGGCGGATGAAATTCATTCTGCAATAGTGATACTTACAGTTGACATCCAGTATGACCACTTTGTTGTTCGGCGGCGTCAAATTCGTATTGCTCGCCACACAAACTAATCTCGCATTCAAATGTTGTCGTCCAATATTTGGATATGACAAGTGGTTAACAGTCTTGCCGTCCGGGCGATGCTCGAAAGATTCATCAATCACCGTATTATCTAAATACCATGTTACATTTGGACGTGGACGTCCTGTTGCAAGTGTTGACCAAGCACACATACACATGCACGAGTGATGCAGAAGGGCGTCCACAATAGTTTGTTTTTGTGTTTGTGTTTGTGATTTTGTTTTCGGATTTTGGTTTTTGTTTTTTATTATTAGTGGCCATGACAGCGACGATGGCAACAACCGAAGTGATGGCAGCAGCAAAAGCAAGCAGCAACAATGGCAACATCAGTGGCAGTAATGTTCCAGTTACGCCAAGTAAAAGCAAGTCGAGCAAAGAGTAAAAAATAAAAAATAAGAATAATAGAGAAGAGTTGAAGGAATACAAAAGCGCGCGGAAAAAATAAAAAGTTTGTTGAAAAAATAACGAAAAATAAAGAAAAATAACGAAAAATGTGGTAAGTTCGCTCCGAAAAAATTGTGTAAAAATAAATGAATGTGGAAAACAAAGGAACGAGAAAAATCGGTATTGAGAAATATTTTTGCCAGTTCATCATTGTCAGTTAAGTTGCACAGTTGAGTGCGGCGGCCATTAGTTAGTTACATGTTTATTATTGTTGTCATTGTAGTTGTTGGTGTAGTTTATATTCGTTGATGGTCCATTGCAGTTATTCGTTTTATTACGGTTTTTTTTTTTGTTTTTTGTTTTCGGTTTTCGTTTTCGTAGCCAAGAGTTTTTTCGTTTATTTAGAACAGCACGAAATGGATTTTTGCCATGAAGATGACATAAATTGTAACGGAGAGTATGTTGTTGTCCCAAACGGTCCCATATGCAGCGGCATTGGTAGTGTTGGGCGTTGTGTATTGGCCCAGTGATGTTGGTTGTGGTGGTTGAGATGACAGCATTATCAAATGTGACAGCATCAATCGTTGTTGTTTTTGTACCGGAAATGATAAAAATGCAGAGATGGTTCAAATTAGTATTTCGATCTCCCCATGAGAGATTCTTCGGAATTTACTAGCACAGCTGGAATCTCTATGCTGAAAAATCAATTAAATATAAAATAACCTTTTATTAAAACCAAAAAAAAAATTATTAAAATATTTTCAAAGAAAATTTATTATTTTTTTACTGTTTAAAATCAATTGAATATTTGAATCCCATTTTATACGATATTATATGTAGGAGTCATTTTTAACGAAACTCCGAAATAATTTTGTAGTTGAAGTAAGTAAGGAACATATTTTAAGCAAACAAAAAGATTATTTACGTTTCTCGGAACTATTTACGTAAATCATTGAAATCATATTTTGATAATCGGTTTAATTAGGATTCTGATTAACAAATTTTTGAGTAAATAATGAAGTTTTCTTACCGCCTGTCACTTCACAAGCCAGCACTATATCCGTTCCTTCGTTAAACGACTCCACATTGCTGGCCTTATCATGTCTGTTAGGGCCATAAATGACTGGACGATCCGGTGGCACTAAAAAAGAAAAATAGTGAGGTAATTACAGTAAATTAAAAAAAAATTTAAAGACTATCACTTATCGCTTCCACCACAATTTATAATTAACACTTGTTTGCGCCAATATGCGCTCACAAGCAATAAATTGCACAACTGCGATTCTCTGACGCTGTACCAAATGCACCTTACAGAAAGTGCCTTCAGAAATTCGAAAGAGATTATATTGCTGCTCTTTGGATATTGGAATGAATGGCAATATACAATTGCCTCTATGTACTATTCTACTGATAATGTGTAGCAAAGTTCTATAGAATTCTTCAAATTATTGTGAGCGAGCTTTTATAGTTTCAAGCCATGCTACTTCTTAATGAAGACGAAGTACTAAACAATGCTTTCTCTTCCAGTTACTACAAATGCGTTGTGGTATGCGTAAACGAAAAATTTTCAATGTCCGTCGCACTGCTGCTAATACAATTGCCTTTCAGAGGATATATGATGCTGTAGATCTGTGCAAAGGCAACTATTTTATGAATGTGTTTTGGAAAATTGCTCAGTTTCATAAATAACTGTTTGCGTTGCACATATCAGCAATGCCGAAAATACCTCTAAACATTTATTATGGCATCAAAAGTCGAGTCGGTTCATTTATTTGCTGTTAGTTACAGACATTTGCACTGTGGCTTATCTCTTGCATCACAACTGCATATATAATATACATATATATACTATGCATAACTACAATTCACTTTGCAACACTTGAAACTTGTAAAATATTTTCGAAAATGCGAAATTGTTCTGGCAGTTAGTGGAGACATATGTTCTACTTAGAGTGCATTTTGACACTCAGTCTTTAGTTAGGTATCTTTAGGTAAGAAGTATATATTCGCACATCTTAACAGAACTTGTAATTCTCAGACATAAAATGTTTGGTTATGTACATATATAACAGTTATATACAGTACTTGTCCAATAAATTGCAAAGAAAAAAATATGCAAAATTCTAACTTTAATCATTAATAAAAACATAAATATTTGACATATGTACTTTAGAAAAAAAATATTTTTTTATGTGCTGTATACATTAAACTTAAATTATTATTTTTTTGTATTGAATCATATTCAATATTTTGTTCGTAATTTATTTAACAAGTACTGTATTACTGCAGAAATATAATGTTAAGTAAAATTTCGTATCTTTTAGCAAATAGAAACCACTTATCTTAGATCGGAATCTATTATTTTAGTTTACTGATTTGAACAGAGAAGATAGTAAAAGAGAAATTATAGAAAAAAGTAGGTTTGGAATACAAATATCCAGCAATCGATCCATAACCTAGTTAATACATATGTACATACACATTAAAATTTCCCTAAAAATTATATAAAAAATTTTTTTTCTAAGTTGAACTGCCGATGAGACATCAAATTATCAATATGGTCATGGTTTTTTTCGATATTCGAGGTCTGTTACATAATTTGTTTTGGAGGGGCCGATGGTCAAAAAGGGGTTCTATATGGTTACATTGAGGCTTTTGTGTGAGAACATCCATCGAAAATGTCCAGAATTGTGGAAGAACAATTTATGGGTTTTCCACCATGATAATGAACCATCGCATCTAGCCACAATTTTTACCGTATTTAAAGCCAAAAAACACAATAAATACCAACGATCAACCATCGTTTTCATCAGATTTGGCTCCGCGTGATATTTCCCCAAACCGAAATTGCCGCGCTGTGGAACACGTTGTCAATAGATCGAAGAGATAAAATAAAATTCACTGAAGGAACTAAAGGCCATCCTCAAAAGTGCTTATGAAAAGTGTTTCGAGGACTGGAAAAAATGTTGGCATAATTGTACTAACATCTGGTAGGGATTTCTTGAAGTTAAAACTATTTTTTTAATTGTATTTATTTCTGTTATTTTTTGTCACAATATATGTGGTAATTTCTTTATATCCTACTATCTCATCACGATGAGAGGTTCAGTAAGTGCAACGATTCTGCGAGTGATAACGGCGGCAGCTTGCGTATTGGCAAGTCCTTCTAAGGCAATAAGATCGAAAGGAGTTACGAAGCTAAAAAATCACATAATATAATACTTGTGCGAGGGAAGACTTAGCGTATAGCCCAATTGATAATAACTTTAGTGAGCGCATGATTTTTTTTGGCTGCTTCTTAGGAAAAGTTAGCAGCCTTACCAAGGAATTAGGAAACCTGGGCTAAACACCCATGTTTCGGTGTGTTTCATATAAAGAATGTTTCATAATTGCTCTAACCCCTATTCAAAAACTCGAATAAAAATTATGCTCCAACTGTGTCTTCAAATCACAACTTTTGTAATATAAATACATATATACATACTTATGTATATATGATATTACAAGACGAAACAAGACTAGAACAAAGTGGAAAACTCCATCCCACCTTTACCTCTCTGCGTTGTAAGAATTGCGAAGACTTAGTGAACAAAGTCTGTGCATTTGCTGCGCACAAATGGAGATCCCTGCAAGTGTTTTGTGCGTCTTTACTATATTTATTTGTTAATATAGTATACGCTATGCAACGGAACGTGTTCAATGTCGTGTAGAGCAGCAAATAACAGCAAATAATACGTGACAAATTATGCTTACGGATTGGTGATTACCGTTGCGCAGTGGCAAACTGACAAACGTGCACCATGAACAGGTACAACAAAAGCCAACACAATAAATATAAACGAGCAATTAGTAGGGAAAAAACGTAAGCAACATGTATCAACACCCGTGCAACATGAGTTGTTGCATCACTGGCCCGTGCATTCAAGCATGTCTACAAATACATATGTATGTATGTATATGTGTGTGTATATGTACCCAGGCACCTTAAGACTAAAGTGCAACCAGTTTAGCCGCATTAAAAACCACAACAGATTGCCATTTACGGCTACCCCCCTTCCCAAGTGGTTGGCTTTTGGCTCGTGACGTACGATATGCGGCGACCAGGCAAACAACAAATATACGAAACGAAAAATATATACACACAAACGTTTGCTGTATTTGAAATATTTATAGTTTGGAAAATCATTCCACTGGCGCTAAGGGAACACTCCGCCGAGTTTTGTACTACACGAGTAATTTCAAGCGACGCCAAAACACGCCATCCCAAGCGCACACATACACACACACCAGTGTATAAATGGCGTAGTAGCAAACCGTAGTTAGCGCATTGAACTGGTCAAAAATACAATGTAAACAAAATAACTAAATTGCTGTCACGCAGCATTTTCTGCACATTGAACTTTGCATGTTGTGGCACATTTTTACTTAAGCACTAAATTAATAGCGGCAACATGCAACTGTAAGCCCCGAAAGCTCACGATTACCAGTGCTGAGCACTGAAGGATTACGTGGCAAAGCCGGAGTACTCTACTTATAAATACATATTTGCTGATTGCTTAGTCTTTTTCGAGACTGCTAGATTGCTATAAATGTACACTGCACAACAAAAGTGTACAACTAAACTTAAAAGTTTGAAAAAAATATAAATTGTTTCATGTGTTACACCCAATACTATCAAAACAAATAAAGTTTTCGTTTATCAGAGACCTTTGAATGACGGTTGCTGTTGCGGTTAGCGGTTCCATTTTGCTTATTGTTTTGGAAAATCACTTCTTAAACAAGTAAGGAAGGGCAACGTTCGGATATAACCGTACAATTTATGCTCTTACATTTTGTTAGAATTAAAGTCGGGGTAGGTACATGAGGCTTGTTAGTTATATGGGGACTAGGGCAAGTTTATACCCGTTCGTTCTAAGTACAAATATGAACCGTTATCAGAAAAATAGGCTCTCTCAATTTTTTTAAGATGACTCACATATTGGCGATATATGCGGCATAAAGTCACCCGGAAGTTCGACAATCTGTGTATTTTGTATATGGGGACTAAGTGAAGTATTAACCCGATTCCACCCATTTGTAACACACGGACATACTATTGTAAGGAAAGGATGCTCTCAAAATTGAAACTATACCATAAGTCTCATTCATTGACCGATATTTTCGGTAAAAAGTGATATGCAATTTCATCCAAAAGTTAGTGGTACTACGCTTATCGTACAATTTTTATCCCAACTTCTCCAAAGACCTCTTACACCATATCGAGGATAAAATTCTCGGAGAAATTTAGTTGATTTAATGCGCTTTTAGTAATTCTTAACAGTACTGTTATATAGGGAGTGTCGAATATGTTTGTTGTAGCTTAAGTGGGTTTGGAGATATGTACCTTAAACTTATTAGAAGACCCTCAGGTGCCCTTGCTACTGCGATCCCGTGTGCCAAATTAGAGTTCTATATTTTAATTGAACGCTTAGTTATGGCACTTTATAGCTTTTCGTTTAATAGCGTGTTATGGGCGTGGTAGTGGTCCGATTGCGCCCATCTACAAACTCGTCTCACTTTTTTGGCAGGAAAGGCTTATACCAAGTTTTATCTAGATATCAAGTTAACACTTTCACAGACGTTCGGACGAGCAGAGAGGCAGTCACTTAAATTTTAACTCATCCCCCTAATCGTTTATACATACACAACCTTATACCTAACTCGATTAGATTTAGGTGAACAAAACTGTTATACTTGTAGCAACATGTCACAAGAGTATAAAAACGAGCTCTTATAACCTATGATTCCAAAGCTATTCTATATATAATATTAGCTTTTTAATTTCGTGAAAGTTCAAAATCCACAAGTTTTTACAGCCAGATAATATAGTGGTTTGTTGCCAACCGTAATGGAGTGCTTATTTCTACCAATTATCTTAACTTTTACTAAAATTCTCCATTCCGGGAACCATTTTTAGCAAATATTATCTTTATTTGTAAAATTTTGATTTTTACACACAACATCCGTATAAACAAATATTTTTCTTATGCTCCAGAAGACAAAAACTTTCAATGAGCCAAATTGCCATGTATAAGTTTCATTATGCTATGTTCCATAAAAATCATTTCGCAAAAGCTTTCAAACAAAAATTGAGACATAAAACTTAAAAACGAGGTCAGTTCTGCCCGTAGGCAATTTTTTATGAAAACGTCAGCTGATGATATGGGCGGACAATAAGCCGCGAGTGTCTTTTGCAGGGAGATATGTGTGTATAACCGCACTAAATGTGCTTAAAGCACACTGGGCCGCATAAATCTCTTTAAAAACAACAAACAAGAGGGTGGGGCACTTACAGACAACTTTATTGCCATTCGTGCCACAGCAGTGCTGTCACAAATACGGTCGAGGCGCTGGTTACTACCAACTGCAATGAAGAGACAATTGCCAGACAGCCCGCCTATTGCATTGCCTTAATGCTTTATGCCATCACAGCGTCATAATTGCTGTGATTGTTGTTATTGTTATGCTCTCCCTTCGTACTGTACATAAGTACGTAGGAAAAATTACATGTTGCATAAACGAACACATGCACTTGCACCGCGCCTAATGACAATAAAATGATTGTTGCACACACAGACGAACGACAGGACAATGTGTGTGCGGAAGTAGAAATGGAAGTATGCATGAAATGCCAGACCTTTTGTATACGTTGGAAAAATCAAGCGAGCTTTTTTTTTGCTTTTTGCTGTGGTTGACTATGATGTACATGTTGGTGTGGGTGTGTGCTTGGGCGGGGAAGATGGGCGAAGGTATGTTTGGGAACATTCGTCCAAATCGGTTTGCAGACATTCTGTCCATTTGATCGTCGTTAATTCGCCATTTGCGTTCAATATCCATTTGTAGGCAAAGCCCAGAGCTAATCATCACGCACACATTTGCCAGACAAATTTCGTTGGGGCTCATATATTAATATCCACTGCATTCATTTACATATTCCTCCATTGAATACTTACCAATGACGGTGAGATTGATTTTCAGATTTCGTGTCGGCGAATTGCGAAAATCCACTCGACACCGGTAGACGCCTTCGTCCTCGATGCGTACGTTATCGATTTTCAGCTGTGCCGGGTGCGACGTGCTGCTGAAGTAGGCGCGTGGTCCGAATGCCAATTCGGAAGACCACAGCCGCGCCTGTCCAAATTGACGGCCGCGCACGTCGAAGCTGTTTCAAATATTGAAAATAGTTTGAGTTTTAGGCGAAATACGTTAAACACAGGCACTACTTATGAAGCATATTTGATATTCCGTAAATTATGCTGATGTTGCTTATAGAACTTACTTGTAAATTGGCTCTCCGTCACCCTCCCGAAACCACAGCACCATGTAAACTGCATCGTCCCGTTCCATTGGAGAAATATCACAAGGCAGCATCGCTTGTCGACCCAGCACGCCTTGCACCGGCGTCAAGGGCACTGAAAAGAAGAGCAGAAATGGAAATCTTTAGTTGGAGGTTGGCTGTTGATGGGAATAAAACTGTTTGATGGCATATTCTAAAATTTCGAGATATACAGTTTGGCTTTTTTTAGACAAGGAGGTAGTCTTAAATTCCCTCTAATTTATTCTTAAATCAAACGCGAGACATTTTGTTAATGTATTTTAATAAATGATACCTTTGTACATACATATGTTATGTACGAAAGCTCTAACTAATGCTAGTGTACCAGCACGGCTGGAATTTAAAAAAAAAAATTCTTTTAAAAAAGTTTGATGTAGGTGGGTCATAAACACCGCCACTATTCTTAATGAATATGGCATCCTCGCAACACACCCTTAGTTGGACTTTAACGTTGCATGACTAACTCGAATTGTAAAATGCGAACAACCCACCTCAAGCAAAAACTGGCAATTGCAAGTTTCGGCAAGATTTTGAGCTGCGAGAATATAGCAAAGCTGTTCGCCTTGGTTGCTGCACCAACAGACGTTGCAGATATTCCCTCGATAATACATCACAAGTCCATAAAACACAAAATTTGACATGCAACATCTTGAACGCCTCGGAGCGGCAGATAAGCAAACTTGGCAACTAATGAGTAATGTGGCGAGTAGATGTACAGGTCCGGGGAAGACTGCGTGCAAGAAGGCAGCAGCCGAACATCGCTCTTTAAGTTTTTTTTCCTATTTTTCACCCTCTTCTTCATTTATATTACAAAACCTGACTGCTGCTTTTTGGCTGACAGCCATCAGCTCGGCGCGCTTGTTGGACACAGCCACTCAAACTAGTGGAGGCATGCAATTATCAGTGTGAGGCAGAAGTTGCAAGCATGCAAAATTCAGTGAGAAGATGCCCGGTCGCTGCCACTGGCTTTGGGTTGTTCCAGCTGTTGGTCAGTTCACACTCGCTCGCTCGCTTGCTCGCAAGATAGCTCATCCACATGCATAGTGTGTACATATGTGTATATGTGTGTGTGTTGGCGTGTAGCTACGATTTTATTTCGACGCTGGCCAACAGTGGCATTTAAGTGGAAGAAGATGAGTAAATTAAGATAAATTACTACTTTTGCACTGACAGCCGTGGCGTTTCTTCGCGGTTCCTGCCCCTTGCTCCATTAGTGCCACCACTACACGCGTGCGTGCCAGCCAGCCACATCACAAGCTATAACAATGAGATTAGTTGGTGAAAAATGTTCCAAATTGATTGGCGCTTACGACCGAGGCTACCGCGCACAAACACCTCTGCCCCTCAGTCCACCATTCATAAACAGCGCTACATGTGTGAATCTAACTAACGGTGGTTTCGTAACTTATTGCACCGCCCAACGCGCTGCAGAAGTGATTAAGTTGAAAACAATGAAGTGAATTATGTTGACGTTCGTGGAATTGCAGTTGATCAAATTAGCTCGTTTCGGTTTGGCGTTGAGGAAACTGATAGTTTATCTTCACAGAAGAAACTGCGAAAGTTGCCAATAATTTCGCTGATTTTATTTTGATGTTCAGCAATTTTTCAACGGATGACTAAAATGGTGAAAAAAACATAACGGTAGTGATGTTTTCGAGCCGGTTTTATGGAAACCAGGAAAGCCGTTTGGCCCAGAAGGTTCCGCTGCAGTCCAAAGATTACGAAAAATTGCACGTCTTGAATATAACTCACGTCTATGGTATTTCCAAACTAGAGCCTCCCTCACTCCGCCCATAACCGTAAATGTTGCAAAAGTACAGAGATACAACAAGATTCTCAAGTCGCCAATCGGTAGTAGATGAGTCAAAGACTGTTGACAACACACAAGGCAATTTTTTGGCTGGTCATCAACTGCGCTGAATCAATATGGTCGCAGGGATACTGGACGCAGATGGAGGACATACAGACCTGTCAGAACACCACACTACAGACCATAACAGAATCTATTCCATCGAGCATTTACATGGAGTGTTCCGAAAGCCTACTGTAAAGAAACATAGCATATTTCCCTCCAAGCAATTTCTGCTCGGATGTTTGCGCAGAAACCGTCCTTTCAGTCACTTGCTTGAACAATATACTGACTAAATTTTAGAAGAGCTGTAACGACTTTATTGACTCCTTCACAGTGAATGAAACTTAACTCCCTCTCTCTAAGGTGCAAAAGCGCCATTTCTTGGGCCTACCATTAAGTGATTTCGAGGGCAAAAGCTTTCCTTACAAGAACTTGATTATAATATATCGATTTTTATTTTTTATTTTTATAGTCTCGGACGTTCCTGTTGTTGCAACTTCCTAAAGCAACTCTCTAAAATGTAGCACAACCAAAATTGCTTATGTAATTATTTGAGCAATCTGTCTGCACTTTCAGCTGAAATTAAATTACGTTTGATCAAATTTTCATCGACACATATTTCATGTGTATAACTTAAAACCCAATGATACAGTTAGGTGGGCATGGAAAGTGGGTTGTAAGGGGGAGACATGTTTTCAAAATGGTTGCAAAGCCTTCAAATAAGCTGTCTTCGACAACACCCGTACCACATAAAGACCACATATACATCAATACAATACATATGTATAAGAGTGAGTGTGTATGTGCATGCATGTGACTTCCACAGAGCTTTGTGTGGTATTGAAAATTGCATTGCGGTCGTAACAATCGAGATATTAATCTGATATACAATCAATAAATGACCCAAAGATATCATCGACCTAACAGCTTCAACAACAGCAACAACCCCAACAACAATGGACAATAAGTGCCGAACAGCAACAGCAAGCCGACGTTGAACTGCCAGCCATCCTTCGTTCACTGCTTGCCGACTCGCCTTCAACACATTGTCGCATATTTGGGTTATTTAAATGGAAAACACATCCGTCTGCACAAATGCCGGGGCATATGCATACATAGCGGTATTTTCAATTTGGGTCGTCTTTCTCTGGCATTGCCACACAGCCAATTGTGGCAATTGTAATGGTTGTTGCCACTTTGGACTTATTCAAGGTGTAAAATCTTTTTCGTTTTTGTGTAAATTTCTTCGCAAATACTTATGTTTAGGCTATTCAGTCGATTGTTGTGCCACAATGCAATAACAACAACAAACACGTTGAGCACTCAATGAAAGGCAGGATTTCGTTTGGCGCCTCAAGGCGTTTTCATGGGTGATAAAATCACATGGGGCATATAAATCAATTTTTATGGTCGCCTGCACTTAGGTTGTGCGCACACACACTCACGCGCACATACTTGAGCAGAGGAAATACGTACACAGGCGAGTGGACTTGAAGGTACTACAACAAAGACCGAAAATTTACGCCTAAATAGATGTACTAAAATATAACTTAAACTTTCTGTTGCTATAATGGCAGCCATCCATTGTTGCTGTTGTTTCCTTTATCTGACTTACTTATTTTGCGGCTACCGCTGTCGTTTCGCACCTCACACCGTTTGCCAACCAACTTTTCCCCTGTGCATTTGTGTACATGTTTTGTAATGCGGTTTGCGGCCTTTGTCTGAGTGTCACGAACTCTTCTCCGCACCGAGTGAAACTCGAGATAAACTGTCCCAGCAGCTGACACTGGCATTGAACTAACTCCAAATAAGCTGCTCTTAATTTGAACCATCGTGAACTGTTTGTTTGACTTAGGGCCTTGTTGGCTTCGACGTGTTGGCGATACCCTCAGTCTCTCAATGGCTGTGTCGTCTTGTTGGCTGAGGTGTTTAGAATTGTATTACCGTAGGAGCGATGATTATTGATGGCCACTGCAGTGGATGACGCAACAAAGGCACAAAAGTTAGCTTTCTCGCTTGCCATAAAATAATGTTAGCCGATGTGTGCCTGGATAAGCGCAAGCTGTCTAATAAACCTAAAATTATGTTGATTGCTGGTTGCTGGTTGCGATGATGAAGATGAAAAGAGTAATAGGTGATTGCGATGGCAAAGTGGTGATAGCAAAGCTGGCTGGCGGGGGTCGGTGAGCTAAGTTCCTCTCTTGTTATTTGGCGATAAACATGAGTAAGTGCCGAACTATGGAGTCACGAATACCACCGTCCATATTTCTTCGGGCGATTCATATAGGAGTGGCCCAGTGCTTGACAGACTTGTGTGAAAGTAAATGTCAATGGGACACTGGGTAGGATGAAACCTAACTCTATCACAGTAAGCATTAAATAACTGAGTACTTACTAACGGTAGTTTGTAATCTCATTATTTTGAATCGTAAATATTAGAATATTGTACATACAAGTATGTATACAATATAAGTATTTCATTATTCTCTATAGTTTTACAATGCCATTAGCCAGGCCTCAGTTAAAGAGGTGAACGTTTGCGTATCATCAGATGTTTCAGACTTTCTATAGACGTATAAAAGGTTACTTAATTTGGAAAATTAAATTGCAGGAAAAATTCAATTACCCAAAGATATTAACAGTATAATTTTAGTAACGATTCTAAAAATAACGATTTTTTTCGGAATAAGTGGAATTCCGTCTTAGAGGAGCAAAGTCTAGAATTATTTTTTGCGAAATAATTGGCTGACTTCGATTGAATTAATAATTTAATATATTTTGAATGGAAAGCAAGGAAAACGGATAACTTCGACTACTCCGAAGCTGTTTTACCGTCACAGTAGTATATCTTTAGGCATTATAGGATAAATAAAAAAACTTTTAACTTGATTTTGTTTGGTCAGTTTTTATGGGAGCTACATATATGCTATACATATAGAACCGATATAAAGAATGTGTTCGGAGATTGTAGGTAGTCTCGGACAATAGTCTATGCTAGCTTTCGTGAAGATATCTTGAAAGAAAACTGTTTTCTGTACAAGAACTTGTTTCTGATCGAATGGGCGTTTGTGACATATGATATTTTTGGGGAGAAAAGGTCGTGTGCATAATATCCGATCGATATCTCAAAGGCTGAAAGATTAGTATGCATGTATCCAAACAAACTGACGGATATGGCTAAACCGACTCAGCTAGTCACACTAATCATTTATATACAGTTTTCGCTGGGTCTTTTGATTCTGGGTTTTATACACTTCATAGCAAATTTATTATAACCTGTTCAGCTCATATATATATGAAAACGAAATTCACTTAGCTTCTTAATGAATTATGAGTGATGAGCGATAAAGTCATTTTGCAATAAAAAACAAAATAAATATTTTTGAATTTTCCATGATCACTTTTATGTTATCCATTAACCTGAAACTCGTCTAAGTTTTCTATATAACAAAAGGACACTCTGTAATTATTTATGATTGCATATACTTCTGTTGTGGAAGGCTTGTTATAAAAATCGTGCTTCCGCACTATGGTACTACCAACTTTAGCGCGCTAAGTGTAAGTTCATAATGTGTATTTGACAGGAAGTAATTAAAGAGTGCGTCATTACCATTGCGCTCTCAAGCTGCTAGCACCCTTTGACAGCTACAAGCCTCAACAAAAGAAATTTGACAGCACAAAGCCAACGCCACAGTTCGTTGCAACTTAATCGATGGCCACTTTGATTGACAGCAGTAATTTATTTATGTATTTATCGCAAGCACATTTCGAAAACCTTTTATTCTGCAGCATAATCGATTTTTTCCACAATAAATAAGTCTTGCTTTTGTTTGCGCAAATAATTGCTACGTTCCGCGTAGTTTTTCAAAGCATTGCCACGAGCTTTGGGATACTGATCAGCATTAGCCAAGCTTCTTTTAAGTGCACGCCAATTTGAAGGAATTAAAATTTCATTAGCATCGCCGGCTCCAGCATTCTGCAGCGCTGTCATTTCATATCAGCTGTACCATCAGGTGGTTGCCGCAAAGAAAAACGAACATAATCAAATTTTACAATTGGCAATTGTTTGTGTATTCGCAGCGCTGCCACCAAAACTAATTATCCAGCTATTCACTGCAGCGGCGCTATCTCTTGGCACTTGCAGCTGTACTCGCTCACTCACTCGCTGACACGAACTTAATCCGCCAGCTCTCAGCCCGGTTATTGGTATGATAAAAACTTTTCAGCCATACACATTTGAACCCATTGCCACCTGCCGACCAGCGCACAAAAGTATACCAAGATATAAAGCTCATTTGCGCGCAGTGAGCCTTCCTCTCCTGCCCTCTGCCTAAAATTCACACTCCTTTCAGTGCTCGGCAAAGCAAGCACCTCACACTCGAACGTACTTAGCGCCAGCTCAGCTGCCAACTAACGGCTTTCTCCACTCTCATATTGTATAGTTTTTGTATTAATTTGATTTTATTCCCGTTATTATTGCCTTCACAATACATACACATGTGCATATGTATGTGTGCGTTTGTGTTTGTATTGAAACTCTTACGGGTTGTTGTTATTGTTGTCGAAGTGATTGTCAGCGCGAAAAGTGGAATTGTTAATTGTATTTCGCACGCTCATTATACTCATTGGATTTGTGTGCTTTCACAGCGAGCGATTCATTCATCGCGCAAAGAGATAATGGACTGTGTTTTTGTTTTGTATTTTCGGTTTTCTGCCTTTCTGCGCTCACAGAATGCTCATATCCATTGTTCCGTGCAGGGCGAGCGCATACTTTGCTCCGAGGGCTATTGCGGTAATTTCTTACTCGGCCCTTCTGTCCGGCATTCAGCCGTGTCTGTGGATGTACTTATCGTTCGTATGCTTCTTCCTTTTATATTAATTTTAATAAAGGAATGTGAAATCGATTTATTTTCCTGTCCATTGTGTTTGTATACAAAGATCCGTTTGTTTTGGCAGTGTGCGGGCCGAGTCGCGCCTGAGTTGGCGCTTCTTTGCCGATTGATATAATTAATCACATCGGTTTATATATCGAGCTCAGCTGATGCTTACGCACGAATATATACATACATATACATGTATAGACCTTTGACATTTGGGACAAGCGAAGAGAAATTATTAAAAATAAAATATGCTCACAGTAATTTTGTTTCCGATTTTTCACAGTCTTGTGAAAAAATAGTGTATTCAGGATTCATATAAGCAATGAGATTACCGATCAGCTGAGAATTCTCTTCAATCTTTTTCTGTATTCATTTATCTCTTAATTTTTCCATTGCTTGGATTAGTCAGATTTAGTTAATTTGGAATTCTGCACTTGTTGAAATGGAAGCCTGTTTGGCTAAGCTTATTCTATCGTTTGCTTTTGCAATTTGATATGTTAGAAGCCTTCTCATGTAATGGAAAGCAATGGATACATTCTAATACTTTCTCCATTCCATTAGTCATGCTTATTAAGCGAATGAGCGAAGCAAATGCTCTTTTATTGGCGTAAGAAGACATCGTTTAGCTTATTTGCAATACCCTTCCTGACCTATACCCTTCAAATATATTTACTATATGTGACTTTATGCTTGCGATGCCTTTGACTGTTTGTCAATAAGTCATCTGAAGTTCCTTAAAGTTAATTATCTCAGAGTGTCAAAGGCTATAACAAATGTGTGTGTTTAGAAGAAAGAATTCTGCAGAAACAAAAGAAAAAATCGAGCGAAATCAAATGCGATTATGTCGACAAATATTAATGATTAATTTTAGCGAGACGTCAATTAGGATTTGTGGCTTTTGCTGTCGCATAAAATTCTTAGTGCACATATTATCTCATGTGTGTATGTGTTCGTTTAAACATATGTGTAGCACGCTGTAGAGAAGCATTTTACCAGTCAGCAGATACTCTGCAACCACATTTCCTTGACCCAAATCTTCTCAGCTTTTTTTAGAAATTTGTTACGAAAGAAAATAGGTATTTTTTCAATAAATGCACGAATGATCCGATAAGAATTCAAAATAAAAGTGTTTCTGAGAATATAAATTGAGCTAAATAGTTATGTATCAGTATTAAAGTAGATTGAAACAGATATATTTCTGAGCAAAATCTGACACTTGAGATTTCATAGCTGCTTTTTGGGAAAAAGAGACAAATAGTTGGGCATTGGTGCGGACTAGTTGTAAAGTAACTTTTAACTAGTGAACTCATTACAGGTTATACAAACGTCTCTCCTGCTAAATATGTATATAGTATACACATACATATGCATGACTGCTTGCATGGTTTTCTGCAGATTATTTATTTTCATGGCTATAAATCTGCTTATCTTGTTTGGAATTCAGCTTTGATTTGCAAACTCATAAGAGTGAGGGTAAATGAAGCTACGCTGCGCTGATCAGATGACTTAATGCCAATATTATTTAACCAAATAAATGATGTGAAGTTTTAGTTCACACAAGGGACTGATAATAAGTTAATGTGGAGATTTAAGAGCCCGACGGTTGCGAGAGTCCACCTATGAGTACATATTTTAGGAAATACAATTTTTATATGCTTCATTTTATAAAATAAGTAACAGGTCTTGCTTTTAATTATCTAAAGATATAGTTTAAGATCCTCTGTTAATTTTCCCTTAATTGTGTCAAAGTTGTCGCAATTAAGTCGGGCTGTTTTGACATTTTAAGAAAAGTGAACTTGTTTTTAGTACTTTTCTGAACCATAAAGGCGGTTTCTAAAAGAAATTTCGGTTTTATGGGTATCGCATTGTCATCATTAGGAATATTTGGATGTAACTAAAAACATTATTGGTTTTCTTTATTCAATTTAAAATTATTTAGAAATGTTTAACGTTTTGGAAGTTGTCTATGAGCTTTCAATTCCATTTACTGTCCTAATCGAAATGAAGGAGGAAACATATTTTTAAGAAACTGAAAATTTTTTTAAAGTGAAAAAAGAATACCTCCGATCACAATCTTATACACAACTGTATTTTGGGGTTTCTTCAAAAATTTAACTTGTTTAATTTTAGAAACACTACGAGACAACGTTTACACATTCTCTGTTATGTTTTTTATTCACACTGCACTGACCACAGTGATAACCGTTTCATTCAAAATTCATTATATATTTACTTTCAAGAGCACTAGGCTTAACCACCATTTGGGCAAAACATCTAAGTGAATATAAAAACTATTTACTAGACATTTAACAAAGCGGAAAGAGAAAAAATAAGCGCTTTATTTCGCATCACACAATTTTGGTTCTCATTTTCATTATTTGGTGCTCTTTTTAGTGTAGCACTTGGTAAATGCGCAGGATTTTTTTTATAAAATCTTGAAAATTTCTATATGCCCAAGTGAGAGGACAATCTTTTAAAGGGAAGAAGAGAGAGTAAAAATAAAGAAAATTTTGTAAAGAAAAATAATAGGCGAAATTACCCAATTTCATAGATTGTACTTACAACGAGTTTAATTAAGATTCTTTCCGTGTTAGTATTTTGTTTTGAATTTAACCTGACTGCAGTAGATTCAAAAACAGGGTCGAGAGGAAGGTATTTTCGAAGATGACGAAAGACTATAGCGATATAATTAAGAAACACATCTCTCCATCACTTCCAACGACGAAATGGGCGTATCTATAAGAACTAATATCTTCAGTGTGCTTGATTTCTAGCCATTCACGTTGATCGAAAAGCCACTATCAAAATATCGTCTGATTAAAAAGATTTCAATGAAGTCTTATATAAATTATTTAACTTTTAATTTTGTCTATTTCATATAGGTTTGGAAAATATTTGTTATGAATGGTTTGCGATGCATTGTTAGTGGGGATAATGTTTCTTACATCAATGTGTTGTTAGACGAACACATTGGAATTCGCCTGAAATCTTTCAATAATACATATGTATGCGTGGACTTAAGGGGTTACCACAGTTTCTTATACCATGTTCAGACCGAAAATTTAAAAGATTAGATTACATTTAAGCATTTCATAACCCAACAGTGTTCTCACTGCCGTTAGAAAGATCAAAAAAACAGCTGTTATTGTCATTCAAGAATTCACATCGCTTAATATTTATCTAAAGAAAATATTGTCATATAGTATTTTGAAATAAAGCCGTCTCTTTTTAATATCTTCCATATAATAAAAATAATGGATGCATTTTTTTCATTTGTTAAGTCGTTTTTCAGGTGAAATTAGATTCATTTCTTACAAAAAAATTTGTTTGTTTACATTTCTTTCCTTTGTAGTGTCTAAATCAGCTGTGATAATGTAACAGATTTCCAGTGTTGACAAGTAGATTGCGCAAAATCAGAGTCGCACAGAGAGATTTAGCGTGGATCAGTTTCAAATCATTTCAATGAAGTGATTTGGAACTGTCATTTTTGTTTGGCGAAATCTTGATAAATTTTTAAGATTAGTGGGATAATCGTTTCAACAGCCGAAATCGTGTGATTAAGTGTCGGTCTGAACATGGTATTAGTTCGCTTATTCCAGCGGTTAATTACAAGATTGAACATTGCTTTAACGAAATCTGTTTGGTTTTTAATTTCAGTGCAACCAATTCTGAGATACAATAGTAACTGCAAAACGTCTTTTTTGAAAGAAGCTCCCGGAGATCAACTGTAGCTTCTTTCCATATAAATATTTTTACTTATACTAAGTTATAAAATACAGTTAAAATATATCATAACATATGTATAAGTTTTTAGATCGATGAATTAAACGAATCTTGAAATTTCGATTTTTTCGGCCTTATAAACTGTATATAACACCTCAAGTAAAGAATGATCGATAAAGTTAAGTGAATTTGTTTAAAATAACAAATCTGCTTAGAACCTGCTAAAGAGTAATCATGTCTCATTAGCCGCAAAATTCCCTTGGTATTTTGTTGGTTAAATATAAGAATTTCTAGTTCTTATGTAAGATCCACAAACTGTAGTCTTGTGCACTGATGAACATACATATGTATGTATATATGTACATTGTAAAGGCTTACTTGCCACCACCTTTGTGCTTGCTTAGTCAATTTTCGCAGCTTTTTTCATTTGTTACTTGCTAACACGATTTCAACTGCCTAGACATGCCGAACGATGCAACTGCAATGGTGCGCATCCAAGTGTGGGACAGGTGACGGAGGCACAGCATGCGACGTAATGACGAAACATGAGCAGCTGACGGCTGCTTGCTGGCAACACGGCTACGTACGAATGATTTCTTATCTACTCGTCTGTGCTCACGTATTTAGCCTCGTAAGTGTGTGTCCTTTTTTCAATGTCTCCATGCTGCACGCCGTTCGTTGCCGACTGCTTTATTACTGCCAGTTTTTACTACTCCTCGGTTTTCATTTCGTGTCGATGGGCGCTGCCAGCTGCTTGCAATCGATATGACAAATGACTTTTGTACGAGCAATCGAATGAAATGTTGTTATTGTCAAATGGCTTTTAATGCCGAAATGGAGATTTTGTAGGTGGATGCTATCAATACATTGACTATATATAGTGTGTATGACATATATACATATGTATGTACACCAGCTGTAGGCGCATTTGCATTTGACATTGCAAAAGCTTAGTAAAGGCTTTTTTATATACGGAAGTCTTTACTATTGAATATTAAATACTATTTAAAGCAAAACAACAATTTGGAATTTTTATTTTAATTAGCATCGATATCTTAGCTATTAGGAAAACTATGACAGCTATTTCCTATATCAAAGAAATTTCTAGTTTATTAAGAACTTTTGTTGACAATAAATGTCTCGATATTTTAAATTAAACTTGCTAAAACTAAATTTGACGATACTCGTGTAAGATCCAAAATTCAAGTTTTACCCAAAAGGCACAAATTTAATCGCCCAGTGGTTCCATGCACTATGTAACTTTAGCGATATTTGTTGGTTGCTATCGGCGGCTCCATGTACAAAAGAAACGCCCCCAGCGCAGCCAACTCCGGTTAATTAAATTATACAGTTGTTGGTGTAATTTCAGGCCGAAAGGTTTCATTTAACTCGCTCAGCGCACCAAATGTATGCAGCTGTTTGTATGTGTGTGTGCAGAGTAATATTGGTATATGCTTGGCTTCTCTAGAAACTTTTTACTTTTCTTATTTTTTTGTAATATTTTGTCCTTTATCGTTCGTCGTTTGTTGTTTGCCGTTTGAAGTTTGTCCATTGAGAAGCATTCCCGAAGTTTACTGCCGCTCCCTTGCTTTGACCTACCTCGCTTCCCATATCCTTTGGCAGGTATTCTTATTTAATTGGCCGTCTCTACACTTTGTTTATTGATTTTCTTAATATATATTTCCACCGGCAGCAAGTTTTCTTTTTCCTGCTGTGGTTGTTAGTAGTAGTTATAGCCTTCTGCGACACAGTTTTTGCTTTCAACTTTATCGTAGCACCTGCCCAGCAACGGTAATCGTTTCGTATGAAACTCACAAGTTCCTCCATCCTCTAACTTTGCGCTGTTGCTGCCTCGGCGGTGCGCTGCTACAACTTTCCTGAGTAGTGTTGGCGAGTTCTTCGCTGCTTTCATCAATGGAACGTGTCACTCTTCGTTACGATGTTGTTTGGTTTAGCAGTTTCGTAACCAAGAAATGGACATCAATTACTTGCCTCGTAACACGAATTCCGTCCGTACTAGTTTGCCGCTGCCGCTGCCGCCGGATATGCTGCCAGGACTTTGCTGCCCATAAAACTTTATCATGTCTCTGTTCGGCAAATATCCTGCTCTTAAATGATCGCTCCATGAAATTTCACTACTTCTGCTCCAATTTTTGCGCTTATTATTAAGTTCTTGCACATTGTTTTTATTTTCGCCAAATACTTTGTTTTACTTGATTCTTTCATGCTATTGCTAAATTGGCAAATTCAATTGCTTACTTTACCGGAAGAGGGGCGGCGCTGTCGAAATAACCAACAACAACAAAGACTAGGCAAAATAAATAAATGGCAAACATTTCAGTTGAGTTTAGTTCGGCTCGGTGCTGCTCAGCATATTGCATTGTTCAATTTGTTACTGCCATGATGTTGTTACTTGTTACTTTTTGTTTTCCCTTGTATTTCCATTATTGTTTTCGTCTGCGTCATTGTTGCTAGCTGCGCTAGCTTCAGCATGAATTTCATATCACAGATACAAAGGTATATCCGCATTTGTTCCTGTTGCTGCCCTGCAATTTTCTTCATTCCGTGTGCTCGGCAAATAGTTGCTCTCATTTGTTTTCATTCATTTGCTTCCTCAATTTTCATTTGTTTTCTCAATATACAAATTCGCCTTTTTTGCTTCTTCTATTTCGTTGTTTTTGCTTACGCCTTTATCGAGTACTTGCAGCAATTTCTTTGACTAAAATTTAGTACGACTTTCAGCTAAAGCTTTGTCTGTTCATTTAGTTCGTTGTTTATGCGGACGGTATACACCTCGCATTCAGAACAATTGCCTTATTGTCTTATTCTCGGAGACAAAGTATGCTCAACTAGTTCAATTTTTTGCTTCGCTTTTATGAGCCTGAAAATAGTGGCACGCCCGCCTCAGGTCACTAGGCCACACTTTAATAGGGCGTTTTTTCTTTGCTGCTTTATTGTAAGAATTGAGGAATTTTCAGATTTCGCACATGTGTGATGCATTCTGAAAGTATGATGCTGCTTTCCTCAGCCAACATAACTCACGAACCTTTTTATGAGACAGTCGTCTTCAAATATATGGAGTTTTTTGAGGTAGATTGTCGCATATTCTTTAGTTTACCAATGAATTGCTAAAGTGAGCATTCTGCTTAGGATAAGTTATTTTTAGTTATTGGAGAAGAAATCTTGATATACATAAGGACACGTGCTGAATTTATTATGTTTTAACTTTGCCTGACTTGACTTGACTTGACTTGATTTGACTTGACTTAACTTAGCTTAACTTAACATGACATCACATAACTTAACTTAACATAACATAACATAACATAACATAACATAACATAACATAACATAACATAACATAACATAACATAACATAACATAACATAACATAACATAACATAACATAACATAACATAACATAACATAGCATAACATAACATAACATAACATAACATAACATAACATAACATAACATAATATAACATAACATAACTTGACTTAACTTATCATAACATAACATAACTTAACTTATCTTAACTTAACTGAACTTAACTTAACATAACTTAACATAACATAACATAACATAACATAACTTAACTTAACTTAACTTAACTTAACTTAACTTAACTTAACTTAACTTAACTTAACATAACATAACTTAACTTAACTTAACTGAACTTCACTTAACATAACGTAACATAACATTACATAACGTAACATAACTGAACTTAACTTAACTTAACTTAGCTTAACTTAACTATTATTCTGAATACCAGGAGTATAAAATATTCGGTAACACCCGAACTTGCCAAACAATTCATACTTTCACTGAAACTTTTTGGTGTGTATTATATTATAAATAATTTTTAATCTCTTTTTCGCTTAATATATAAATGATGAATGATGGTATTTATGATTAAGCCTCTACCAAAAGGGCAACTCTTTAATTTAATTTCAGCGGGAGCTGTAATTAGACGATTTAGGGTCACACTTTGCTGTTATTAATGGCGTATTATACAATTTTATATACACATGTATGTGTGTTAGCTCGCATATTGTCGGGACTACATGATGTTACTTTGAAGATTTACAAATTATGATTTTTCTCAGCTATAAAGAAAACTTTAAAACATTTATTTTCCTTTATGCTTTTCGCCAAGTTAAATAATTCAGCCACAAACACGATTTAATGAAACTCACCCACTGCTTCGTATTGGAGATCGTTCGCGCCCTTGAAGTTGTCACTTTCGCAAGCAGAAACAGCAATAAAGCAACGTTTATGGTTTTATGTGTCATGAATACGTTAATGTTTCGCCAGAACCGCCCACGAGCTCAGTAAAAAGAATCGAATGGAGAAATGCAGAAGCAGCGGGTTTCTTCCTTTTGTTAATTAAAACTTGGCGCTGAAAGGGTCACAATTGCAGGAGTATCAGAGCTGGCATGGGCGACACGTGATACTGTCGTCGACATTTTGGGCTCTTTCGCTGTTTTCTTTTGTAAAGCATAAATTGTTTTTGCTCGTTAAATTTCCAATTTTGTGGTGTTATGTAATAAATTCACTAAATTTTGTGTTCATAAATTTTTATTATTTTCAGCTCTCCTGAAGTGTCAGTTACATAAATGTTGGTATATTTGTTGATTGCCTCGAAGCTGGAAGCTATTAATCAAATCAAAAATCAAAAAAAGCTCTAAATAGGAACTGGAACAACAAAATATGGCAAATTAATATTTTCTGAAAGGCAGACTCTCCCTATGAAGATTTGCACAATGCTCTAGGAGACTTAGTGTTACCAGCTTAGCAAACAGGACATACCAGGCTGCTAATACCAAATAGATTGAAACCGATCATTTAATAAATTTTCCTGCTTTAGGCGCAGGGTTGTCAATTCTCTAAATAAAAAAATTTATCAAAATTAAATTTCCAATTTTTAGTTCTGATTTTGCTTTTTCATTTTTTTAACTATAAACGTGGGATTAAAATAATTTTAATTTCTTAAATCGGTATTTATATCGGTGTGAGTTGGCTTTCTTCTACTTTTGAAGTCTTTTTAGCACACAAATTACTTTTATTGGCTAAATAATTGAATGAGAAAAGTTTGAAAGAAATTACATTGTAAAACATGCATAATTAATCATAAGGCTCTATACAATACCCTTGATTTTAACTTTTTCACATAGAAAGTCATTGAAATTAATTATCGGCACATAAGCCGTGATGGCTCTTATAAACAACAACAATGTAATCACATCGTTGGCCCTTTATGCACGGCACGCAAAACTGCAAAAGCAAAAGAGCAAACCTCGAAACTTTTTGCATCATTGTATGCAAATATACCCAAAAAAGGCTCATCGAAGGATCCGCAAAAAATTTGCTTAATTTTTTCAATGTTCAACTTGTTTTAGTTGCTTATGGAGTTTTTAAAGCCATAGAAAAAGCATATGAAAAACCTTGTAATTGCGCGGGCCGCGGTCGGCGTAGAGGGTCATTAGTAGCTATTATAAATCCACCAATTACATGCGCTTGTAATAATTTTTTAAAAGTGTTGACACACAAACCTGATAATAAATATCTAATTTACAATTAGTGTAATCCCATAATATGATCTGCTTTGCTGAATTCGCACATATGTACATATGTGTGTGTGCAGCGTTTGTCATTAGCGCCTTTTCAAATAGCGCGCGCCGGCCAGCACGCGAAGTTGAAATAATTGCATTGCAGTTAATATTGCATATTAATAATTCATTTATATAATTTCGAATTAAAAGAACATATGCAGCAAAGCACATATTTACACACGCCTCGGTGTGTGTGTGCGTGCATTCATGCCAATATCATTAATTATGCAACGGCCTATTGGGCTCAGCGCACGGCTTTTAACACACACATACACTCAGCTGTGTGTGAGTGTGCGTGATTGCATTTAGCGTGTGCTGAAAGCTGGAGGGGGAGGTGGGCAGCAGCGCAAATTAGAAATTAAATAAAATAGTTTTTAGGCCTTAAGCATTAATAATATTGCCATATAATGGCGCAATATTTGCGATGTAATTAGTATTTTCCCACACTCGCGATTACACGATTCCATTATTACATATTATAAACTTAAATAAAGCATTACGGTTTCAGTTCATTGGGCTTTTGGTCAAATGTTTTCGGGCATTTAAATAACAATATTTTTATAGTTGAAGTAAATTGCTCAGGCACAGTCACATTTTTAATTTTTCAAAAATTAGCGTTTAGTAATTTTGTTCCACATACATTTCTTCTTACTGCCTTAAATTGTATGCCCTGCAATGTCCGCCTTAAATAAACCCGCAATTTAAAACTTTGAAAAATTTAACCGCGAAAGCCAAGTGGCGCAAAAAATCGTCAGCTCCTCTTTTCCGCGGAACATAACAACCCCATGCATCAAACACATAAGCGAATAAAGCAAAAAACTGTAAGTCACCGTCTCAGCCCCTTGTGAAGCCAGCGTGTATGGTATGTTCACAGTCTTGCAGAGAAGCTTCAAAGTCATGCTTTACATTTCGTTCGGTTTTTGACTGTCTGCCAAGTGCCACTTTTCTCTCATATAAACTTGGTAGACTTGCGGAGATGCAGCGAGTGTGGCGAGACTGCTGAGCACACATACTCGTGTGTATGTGCTTTTCGTATGCGAATGAGTTGCTTTTGTGCGCAGATTACCCCGTTATTTGTACTAGAAATAAAATGTAAGAATTTCGTGAAAAACTGACGCTGCAGCTGCTACAGTTTGGTTTATCATCAACACATAGGAACAGCGAGAGGAGTGTAATATGTTGCTGTTGTTGCTGTCAACCATACTCAACTATACTCAGCTAGCTAACTTTCCAGCTGCCGCAAATGAAAAAGATTGGCCAGAACCCATTGCAGGACTATACTTTACACAAACTGTAAGAGCGAGTGGCTGTTTCAGGGAAGTATACTCGTAAAAAAGAAAAATGGAGATTGTAATATGTGCAGTTACCAAGTCACGATTTAAATGTTCGTAGGTTGAATTTTAAAAATATTTTATCGGCTTTATGGAAAATGCTCAGATTATGGTTTATCTTCCTATGTTCAGCCATTGACAGCTAATTAGAAACGCGACTTATTTTGAGGAAAATGAAATTATTTTCGAATAAATCACTTATTTTTTACCGTTTTTTTTCACTTATTTTACTGAAACTTACGTTAAACTTAAACTGTAATGGTAAAAATTTTAATAAAATATTTTTTTTTAAGATTTTAATAAAATTGTATGAATCAACGATTTGAGTGCGACAACTAATTAGATACGAAAACTCTTTATCAGCAAAAAATACTGCTGTTAAAAATATTGCTTACTTTCAGTTAGTATTTTGTTGCTTAACTCTTTTACTTTAATACTGCTTCACATTCACTACGAATTGACGTTGTAAGACTCTGACAGCATGTCACTAGTGTTGCTTGCCATGCCGTCCTAATTTCATCAAAAAGGGCATCCATATTTGTGATATTTTTGATACCTACAGCTTTTTTGACATCAACCCAGATGTGTTCTCCAACACATTCATGGAATTTTCAACAAAAAACTTTTGTGTTGACTTTGTCGCGTGCTTTGGATTGTTATTTTGTTGTAATTTCCATATAACAGCCAAATTGTCAGATGTCAGGATGTCGACGTATTTCTCTTTTTTTAAAATTGCATCAATCATATGGAAAGGACTTTCACCATCCCAAGAAAAAAATTCTCACACCATGATTAATACTCCACCATGCCTCACTACGCGTAAAACATAGCTTAATTATATATTATAAATACTACTGTGCCCAAATAAGGTGACATTTGAATTTAAACTGCGCGTGTCGAAGGATTTGGAGAATTATTTTTTTTTTGGGTTGATCTGTCAGTCACATTTATGTCAAATTTCATGTCAAAATATTCATTAGTGTTTGAGGTACGTGTCGTTTTGTGAGCTGCTAAAAGTGAGTTTTTCGTTTTTTGCGATGTCGAAATTTGTTGAGCAAAGAATTTGCATTAAATTTTGTTTACGGAATCAATTTTCTGCTGCGGATACGTTGAGGATGGTGCAGAAAGCCTTTGGTGATGAGGCTATGTCTAAAAAAAATGTTTACAAGTGGTATAGTGAGTTCCAAGCCACTCGTGAACGTGTTTGGAAGACGAAGAGCGTCCAGTGCGACCATCAACCTCAACCGACGAAGCTCACGTTAACAAATCAAAGATTCGGTGTTGTAAAACTGTCGTTAACAATTAGAGACCTTGCTGATGAAGTTGGCATATCGAAAGGCTCAGCCAATATCATTTTGAAGGATGTTTTGGGCCTCAAGCGCGTCAAATCTCGACTGGTACCGAAAACATTGAATTTTTTGGAAAAAAGGCGTCGCGTTGAAGTGTGTGAAACGATGCTTTCCGACTACCAGGGTGTCATGAAATGCATTATAACTGGCGATGAGACTTGGATCTATGCTTACGACCCCGAAACAACCGATCAATCGAGCGAATATCGTGCCAAAAGAGAGCCGAGACCAAAAAAATCGCGCCAAAGTCGCTCAAAAATCAAAGTCATGTTGACTGTTTTCTTCGATTATCGTGGTGTTGTGCATTATGAATTCCTTCCAACCGGTCAAACAGTCAACAAGGAATATTATTTGAACGTTATGCGTCGTTTGCGTAACGCTGTCCGCTAAAAAGTTCGGAATTGAGGAAGGACAATTCTTGGTTTTTACACCACGATAATGCACCATCCCATACTGCCCTCGTAATTCGTGATCATTTCGCCAAAAACTCAACCCATATCGTTCCGCAACCACCGTATTCACCTGATCTGGCGCCGTGCGACTTCTGGCTGTTCACCAAGCTCAAAAGACCGCTCCGGGGACACCGTTTTTATACGATAGAGGAGATTCAAGCCGCAGCGAAGAACCAGTGTTTCGAAGATTGGAAAATCCCTTGGCATAAGTGCATTGCATCGGGAGGGGATTACTTTGAAGGGGATAAAATTGATTTGGAAGAATAAATAAAGAATTTTCAAAATAAATACAATGTCACCTTATTTTTTGGGCACAGTGTATATATATAGTTATAAACTATGTATAATACAATTCCAACAGATCGTAAGAAATCTTATCGAAATATCTCTCAAATATTCACAAATTTGTTCAGTCACATACATATTTAACAAATTTCGCAATGTTTGCGAATAAAATGTGATATTCCAACTTTATCAGACTATCTCCCATAATATCGCAGATTAAAAAAATGTTATTTTTTGAAATTTGATGTCTTCAATGTTTTATGCATTAAGAAAAACTACCCAGAATTTTATGGGAAACTAATCACAATTTAAAACGAAACTACCCGGAATTTAATACTCATTTTAACTCAGCACTTTTACTCCAAATATTCTACAACTACAGAGCAAAGAGCGCTGACTTGGTGGTCAAGAGCTTTAAGAAAACTCTTCTGTTTATTCATACATATATTCGACACATAAAAAATATGTAAATATTTTAGCTTCTGGGCGGGTTTCTTCTATGCAACGTCAGTTGACCGGTCTCAAGGCTCCAGTTAGAGCGCAGTTAAGCACACAAGCCGCCATAATTACATATTATGAATGTAAGAACACACACACACAGTCACGCATGTGAGAATATTTTAGCTTTTTGCGTTGGGCACAAGTGAGTCAAGGTTTTTAAACGAAACCAAAATCTTGCAAACAAAATGAACGTTTAAAACACAGTCACAAATCTCATGAAAATCCAGCGCTCGGCCATTCGAACACAATGGCGGTTTTCATAAACACTTGTATGCATGCACGACGCTGCACTTTAATTTGTGATGTAAAACGTATTTTTCCCCAAGTGTCATTGCAGAATTCACACAGACTACCCACACACACATATGTATATACATATGCCTCATATATGGTATATAAATATTTAAATGCACACCCCTCACACATACTGCAAGCAGGCGCATACATTCATGAATTTACGGCTGTGTGTAAGTATGCAATTTCCCGTTGTTATTTATTGCACGCTGGTCCGCACAGCCGCAAGTTTGTGCAAAATGCTCGCATGTTCTCATCAAAAATGAAAGAAGAAAACGAACAACGATAAAGCAAAATAAAATGCTATGCAGCTAAATGAGAAAAGTTGCATCGCCGCAACAATATGAACAAGGCGTTGGACGGGCGCATTAACCTTAACATACGAGCACTCGTACATAAGGACTCCCATATTAACTTTAATGTATATATACTTATGTATACTAAATATATAAATGCAGAAACCCATATCAGCTTTGCGATGACGAAATTCGGCCAGAGTAGAACTAGTATGCCAGTGGAAAAATAAGACTTTATCGCCACAGTTACTACATCTGTACAGTTATTAAAGACACCCAAAAGGCATTTCTTATTAATCTTTAAGATTGATTCCCTATTATTTTTACCTCCTTTCAAACAATATTTAGCTTCACATTTCTTATAAGAATCACTATTACATTTTTGATTTCAATATCGCCTGGGAACATGAAATCAGCCACACTGTCTACATTATCTTTGTCAGCAATAACCAAAGAAGACTCTGAATCCATCTACTATCTTAAACGATTTATATAAAAGAGTAAGTTCCTCTAGACCGCACTGAGTGATTGGCTCTTTGTGGTCTGTTTGTGAAACAGCGCAATTCCACGGAGCTAGTAGGCTTTACTGCAGGGTTGGATACTTCCCTACACAGTGCTTTAGTTATTTATCCTTGCTTGTGCATTTTATGCTCATATCCGTTGGTTTATTATATTTTTCCACAGCATAATCGACACACAATGGTCCCCACATAAGCGGCATAACTGTCTACATGTGAAACTGACGCGGCCACAAAAATTATATAACCGCCAAAGAGACTTCAAACACTACTGGTCTGCTCGAGATTTGAAGGTTTTGGTGTTTTCCGGCGGCTGCTTAAATCACTTGTTTAACTTTTAAATGTTGCACGTTTCTGCAAAATGCACGTAGCCGCTTTTGAAAACTGTATTCTTTTCTATGCAAGTGCCACTGCACATTAACTTTAATTAAGTAGATTTTGTAGCGCGTTGGCGTTTTAGTGGCTGCAGCGCCAGCAGTGGCAAATGTGGCAAGCAGCGTTTATGCAAATTGCAGTGTATTTTATAATTGGATTCAGCTGATTGCTGTATTTAAACGCTAAAGTGGCTGCACTTAAAAAATTACCGCAATAAAAGTCTTCACAATGGTTTGCGAAAATTCAGCGCAACACGTTGAAGCCAGTAGAATAGCTTTAAACGAGATCGCTAAACAACATAAAAACTCATTGTAGAATTGGTCCAATTTCGTAAAAGCTAGATAAAGTCAAGACCATTAGGTGCTCCCAACTAAACTGGTACCCTCTTATTCTAGTTTAGAAATTATAAAAATATAGTTTTTTCTTAATTCAATATTTTACATATTCCAAAATATCTCCCTGAAAGGATTTTTCAAAACTCAAATTACTTCTGAAGCTATAACCCTTTTAGTGTCGTGGACCATGGCAACTGCCTGAGAGTTAACGTAAAACCTCAAACGCGTTTTCTCGAATATACTTTTTTCATGCGGAATATTCTTTAATATCTTTTTATCACAAAAAAATTAAAAATTGAAATTTGTAAGATTTTTAAAAAAATCCAAAAAGGTAAGAAAGTGTTGAAAAATCATTTAAGAAGCAGCCGTGTTTATTTTTTTTTTATAAATTTTATGAAGTCTTCGTATATAAATAAAAAATTATGGTACAAATTACATATGCTTCCTTTATCAATTGCCAAAAAGCGTTAGAAATTCGGGGCTCTAGACCAAAATACCCCCTAAGGGAATGATTTGATCAAGCTTGATCCCTCCATAGATAAAGTCGAGCTTCACTTAATCAATTGAATAATTAGTATCGATTTCAGAAAGCCTTAGGTTGGAAACAAATTGAATCACGGATATTAAATTTGACAAATCAAAAAAACTTCTGAGGTAACATTAAATTTGAATAGAAAATTCATAACTTACTATAAATCCCATGTTTCAAGAGGTTACGTGGATTTACGATTTAAAAAAATCGATTTTTTTATGCTCTTATTACAATACTTCTAGAATAATGTTGTTTTCAAGTTGATCTGAGTAAAAGTTTCGGAGATAATGCTGCTAATGGCCAAGCTAAATGAAGCTGTGTTTTTGAAGCCGGTTAACAAGATTTCTTGAGAACCACTCCACCGATCCTCATAAAATTTTACACAGGGTTTTGAGATACAATTCCTAAAGACTTGGACGAAGATTTTTTTTCGACTAACAAAATTTTATTTTTCAAAATTTTCGAAATTTTAATTTTTTGAAAAAATGTCTACCAAAAATTCAATTTTATCCTGCCAATGCGGGCAGATCTTTTTTCCAAGGGGTCACCGTAAATGACTTCGCAATGGCCGAGTTTAAAATATTTTTTTTCCAAAATTTCAGAATTTCTTTTATAATCGTGTCAGTTTGCAACAAAAAAAATTATTATTAAAATATTTAATTTTTATATGAGAAGAAAATGGTTAAAAAAAGGTGTGTTTAACCCATTATGGGGAGCCGTTTAGAGACTTCAAAAAATCGATTTTTTGAGAATTTTTTTGGGAGGGAAAGAAATAGATTTTTAAAGTTAAATTTCTAGGGTTTATAGTTGTATATTTAAACATCATCTGAAAATTTTTTGAATACAAAATCCTTGATATTCTGGCTTTGGCAAGCAGTTGGCCGATGCGTCTCGAACGTGCATTTGTCAGACAGGTCGCAGGTCGCAAATTCTTTTGGGAAGAAAAAATTCAAGAGATTCATATTTTTAATAAACTAAAAAAAATCCAAAAAAAAGTCAAATATACTAAAAATTTTTAAAAATTACAAAAAAAATGTTTTTTGACCCAAAAAATTATATTTAATGTTGTTTGAAAATATGTTCAAGCTTGACTTTTCTTAGTATGAATATAAAGAAAATGAATTTTGCCCCAATTTCATAAGACGTTTAGTTTTTTCCTATCCCGCCCGCCAATTAAGAAAAATCGTCAAAATGAAAAACCGAGAAATCGCGCGTCAAAGTTTTCGCTTTCTGCCCAAGCGCTAATATATCTGCTAGACGCTCGGTCACAATTTCCTTCTAGCGTCGACAATATTTCGAATTCCAATCTATAACTTTGGGGTTATATTCTTAGATAATTTTTAAAGAGATTTAAGCAAAAAACAAAATCGATTTTTTGAAGCTTCTAAAACAGGCTGCCTCCTTAAGGCATATCAAATATTTAAGTGAAAACGTTTCTACACCCTAAAAAAACCTGAGTTTTTTCGTGATTAATTGTTTTACGTTTTAACCTCAGATTCTGTCGAACCAATTCAATTAGTCATGTTGTCTTTGCCAAAGTGGTACAGCAGTTGCACGACACGTGTGCGCGGGTTAATAAAAGCGAGCAAAAAGCATGCATTTCAAGTTCTGGCAGACTATTCTAAAGTAATTTCAACAGCTGCAGTGTTAGCCACAAACAAATGCTTTCGATTAAAAGTTAAGCAAAAAACATGCCCATGCAACTTTTACAATGAAAATGTCCTTGCAACATAATTACGTTTAAAGGAATTTCTTTACGAGCTCACACACACACACATATCCACTAAAGTTTTATGCCGCCGCCGCCATGGCAAGTAAGCAAATACTTAGTAGTTGAAGTGTAAGAAAACAAGAAGGGAAAACTTCCAACATTTCTGGCTGTACACAGCCTGCTCCGCCAGTGCTCAATGCGCCACGTCGTATACGTACGGCTTCATTTGGACTGTGCTGGTTGGGGAGAAGCGGGAGCAAACGCTCGGGGCACCTTCATACACTCTTGCGCTGATGATGATGGCGGCAAAAGCTAGAAAACTTAAATGCACGTGCCAAGGTGCATAAAGCATTGTTGAAGAGCACTAGAAGCCTGCACGCAGCTGAGCCACCTACCTCGAGCACACACACACACCTAAGCCACGGCAAGAATGGATGTGGGTGCGTATAATGCATAACGCAGCAGTGGAGGCAAACAGTGACAAAGTAGTTGATGGTTAGTGTCTTAATTTCATTTGAAAGTTGGCAGCTGACACACCGGCACACACACACACACTTACAGTCGTGGCGCTGCTGCTAACTTTTCCCACATGTGTTGTAATTTGTTTGCTGCCTCACTTTTGCTGCCACAATATTTTTTCGCTTAGTTGGCTAAAGTTATTTGAGTTAGCCAATAAAAAATGACTTGTCGTAACAAAGTTTCTGCAGAATCACTAAATGTGAGTATGATTTTCTATCGTTCTATCGTTCTTTCTTCTTATGTAACGCGTGTGTGTGGCGCATATGCCATATGTGGGCACATGTGGGCGCAAGTGAGGAATAAAGGATTTCCTTGTCGTGCTTAAATTACAAACTTACACAATTTTCATTATGTGCAAGAACTTAATAAATTATTTATGTTCATTATGGTATGGTTGGAAATGAGGTGTGTTTACCCGGACAATTACTAAAGTGTGTTTAGTTTTTATGCCTCCGTTTGTGGCTGTTATGTTGTCGAGCGTGCTTTGTTGTTATTGTTATGCAAATACTTCTCGTTAGTAGAAGTACGACTGTCAGTTCGGCTCAATCAGTTTACTATCGGTGACTTGATCGATCAGCCATGGCTTTTATTTGCCGCTGATTTTTATCTCAAAATTAAGTCATTAAGTTGTCGGAATGTGAAATCCGATATGAACTGTTGACTATGTATTTATGTATGTGTGAATGCGAAGTAACGTTCGTTAGTGTTTTGCATAACATTAATTAAGCTGTCCAATAAAATTTGTGAAAAACTATTTAGTGACATGATAAAATGCCGAGATATGTACGAGTATTCGGAAAAGTATTTAAGTATTTTGTTGAGAGGACAGCAGGTTTGATGGAACGTGTCTGCAGATGATTGACGGCTGACATTGGAATGAGCGTAAATCGTTGGCACTTGCTAAATAAACTCGTTTGATTTTTTAGTGTAAAACGTGTAAAATTAATTACAATGTAGTGCTGGTAACATTTGGAAAAATAAGAAATACTATATATGGAAGACGAAGTAAAGCACATAGCCTCCACAAATTTTTATTGTCAAAAGTATTGAACTAAATCAGTTTTTTTATTTCATTAGATGGCTATATACCGTGATTTTAAAGCCTATTGTCACCTGTGGACCGGTTGCTTGGGCTGTCAAAGCAACGCAGTCTTCGGTAGACCTTAAATTATCTATCCTGCAAAGGCTGGTCTGTGTTTGTGCTTCACGGGCACACTGCAGCGCTTGAAATGATGCTGGAGCTCACACTGCTGCATTTGGTGGCAAAACAGGTAACGAACCATACCATGCTGCTAATGTCAGCAGAAGGTTTCGGGAAAGGGAAGATAATGCCGTCTCAACAGATGAAGGCCATAGGGTAAAGAACACCAATGGCCCTTCTCCCAAAGCACGGCGTTACCAAGAGAATAAACTTCACAGAGAATTATAGAGTTACTCTCGGCAGCAAAGCAGAGTGAAAAGAATCTATGCTTGATATACTGCCGAGAGACAGTACTATCCAGTGGTATATTGATGGCTCGAAGACATTGTAACAGGCATTGCGGGGCCGCATACCAAGCTATCCATAACAATAGGACACTTTTCGAACACTTTTCAAGCAGAAGTTTTTTCTATAGGTCAGTGCGAGTTTAGCGAAAGGGCATCAACAGTAACCGGAAGTGAGCTAACTGACGGCAACGGACAATATGATGGGATCAGAACCATGCATCGCAGTGGGATCCTAAACTCTTAAGAAGGTAGTACGGAGGACCGAGATGAGAGAGAACAGCACTGGCAGCCAATGCGTCAAGCCAAGCTGGTTCTAGGAGGGTACCACCTCTCAAGGTTTAAGGATGTAATCAACCTCCTTCGTGACAAATTCCGCCTCCTAGTCGCGCTCTACACAAGGCTCAGGAAGCGCTTGTCCAATATGGGCATAGTCTCTTGCGCAAACTGCCGTTTCTGCAACATGGAACAGGAAGTCCCAGCACACCTAATTCTGCATTGTGTCCCAATTTGCTGAAGCAGGTTTTAGGTCCTAGGTTCTATCTACGTGAACAGGGATCACATCACCTCAGTGGCGTCCAGTAGGCTCCTAGAACTATTCATGATTCTGGACGTTGGTGACCATATGTCATTATTAACTATTTTAGTCAGTTTTTTTCAAAAAATCAAATCATAAGTTCAAAAGTAATTTATCCTTTTGACCTTTTGTGTAACCAATGGAATCACCGCTAAGGAAAGGTTGAAAATGTTGCAGAAGTGTTTTGGGGAGTCTTGTGTTTGATTAGCAAAGTGAGGTCATGGAAAATTGGGGACCGTACGTTCATCAAACACATCAATACTGAAACAGGGTGACGAAACGGGTTTATGAATATTATGCTCCACAAATGAGTCAAAACCGAAAAAATATGTTTAATGCTCTGACGGCTTGATTCAGGAACCTTGTTCGACAGCGATAATAAAAGTTTGAGAGTATAAAAATGCGTGAACTTTTTTTCCTGGTTCAAATTTGATCAGTTGCAACATTTTTACGTTAAACTTTTAAGACAGATGTTAAAAAGGGAGTCGAAACTGATTCTTCGAAAAAACTATACATTTTCCATGTATTCCTAATTTGTGTATTTTTGTTCTTGATAAATCTCTGATGAAAGAGTAAACTGACAGCAACTACCGTATATAATTCAACGAGTCACCTTTTTTGTGAAATTGCACACTTTCGTCAATGAAGCTACTAATTTAAGTGTAATATAGGAGGGGGTCCGTTTTTATTTAAAGTAAGCTGAGAAATGAAAAGGTTGGAGCCATGTAAAAGTTCACGCAAGTGAGGAAAGTTTTCTGGGCGCCATTAACTTGGGAGTGGCCAGAAACGATTCTTTAACATGTGTTTAAAGAAGCTGGTATTTGACTAAGTACCCTCTGGGTAGCCAAAAAACATTCGGCAAGCTAAAGTGAGAAGGCGGAAAATCATTCCTCAGAATTGAGCGCTGAGTTTGGGGTCGGTCAAGTAAAAAACACTCCCAATGAAAAGATCAAAACAGCGTCCGAAAAGGCAGATTGACTTTCGCAATGTTGTAAATTCCGCTATAACCGCGTAAACGGTGTCTACATCAATAAAGAATTTGAAATATACTGCAACCCAGCTAAACCTGTTAATTCCATTTTCGATCATAAAAATTTTGCAAGATTTCGATTTTATTGGTTTTCATTCCAATATATTCGCATATTTGAGTTTGAATTAGTCTCTGGTGTGCATTTAAGTAATTCATTAACTACTTACAAACTGACACAACAGGTAATTGGCATTCGGGGCAGACACACGTCTTCGCCGAGTATTTGATTATGCTTTTATGCATATGATTTCGCATCACAAACTTGAGAGCTGATATATGAACATGCTGTACTTATTAGCATAAACGTAAATATGTGAATGTTTGTTTATTAGCTTATCCAAGTTTCTCATGAAAGGTCCCTGAGGCCCGCCAGGTGATTTGTCGTGTGTTTGCTTTGGTTTGGTTTGTGCAAATATTTCGAAAGTGTTGCTGGTGCGCATTATGTAAATTTGTTTGTAGTCAGACATTTAAATATTATATAGTGTGACAGATTTTTTTTTTCATTTTTAGTTTGCTAGGTCCGAGATTTTTGCGCATTAAAAATTAAGCAATTTAAAGAATATAAAATTTAAACTGTAACTTTTGTAGATTTTTCGAGTCAACACTATTTTACATAGTTTTCATTCTGAATTTGTACTAGTCAATATTTTATCGGTGTTTAATTCATACTTGTGAGAGTAAAATAGTATAATGAAAATGACCCTATGTGTGGGTAGTGGCTTACTGATAGCAGTTGATAGCACTTGCTTGAAAATAATTATTGGTGAAAAAATGGGTGAAATTGATATAAAACGGGTGATCCAAGTAGAGGTACTTTTTTTAATAGCCTTTTAACAGATCACGCGAGACTTGTGTCAAACTGTCATGTTATTTTTGTTCAGTATTGTCTGGCATTTACAAATCGTTAAACTTTGTTTCGAAAATTTACACACTGTAAAGAATGTGTTTCGATTGCTTCGCCCAACTTAAAGTTAACATAATTGGCCTACTGAGCGTATGATTCACAACAACATCACCCATCTTCAGACTCAGTATTCAATATTGGATAATATTCGACCGAAAGGACTACGTCCATTACGCATTAGTCGTAGCTTACAGTCTCAAATACGTCTGCTATACATTCGTATCACGCACAACGTGGAGAGTCGATTCGGCGCCGTTAACTCATATGGAATGTCTTGGCGAATTTTACGTCAAGATCTTAAATTCAAAGCATGCAAAACTCACTTTGTGTATGAGCCGAAGCCGCTGGAGCTTCTCAAGCAACATCGCTTCACTGTATGAACTCTTAAAAAGTTCTGAGAAGATTCAACGCTTTCGAGCTAAATTTTGTTCAGCGCTCCGGGCCATTTCTGCGTCAATGGTTTTGTCACATTTGGAATGCGGACATTCCAGATTTGATTTTGATCTTGGATCAAAACATCACACGTGTCATGCGCCAATTCCCAGTCGAAAGCTCAAACGAGTCATCGAAAATTAGACTCAACGGATGAACCATTAGAGCCATGGCTGCGGCCAACATTTGAAAGAGATAACCCTCAAAATATAAATGCCATTTTTAAGTTTTTGTGTTTTTTATTTAAGCAAGTAGAGAGCCTTGAAACGGATTACCCTTTATATCGCACACTGACCACAAAATAGTTACAACTCAAAAAATTACAAAAAATTTACTGGAGCAAAAAACATTTCCTGTAAAAATTGTAACAGTTTACAGTCACTAATGCAGAGAATTTTTTTTAAATGAGTCTTACTCAAATATGATTAATATTCCTGTTTAAAAAAAAAAATTAAGAAACATTATTAAGTTATGACATCGAATAAAAATGTGTAATCGCAATTATCATAGAAAGCGACAATGTAAGTTTAAAGTGCAGTCAGTTGAGTTGAGATTCCTTTCTATTAATATATTTAATAAACCTGCATATATAGGGTGATTTTTTAAGAGCTTGATAACTTTTTAAAAAAAAAAAAACGCATAAAATTTGCAAAATCTCATCGGTTCTTTATTTGAAACGTTAGATTGGTTCATGACATTTACTTTTTGAAGATAATTTCATTTAAATGTTGACCGCGGCTGCGTCTTAGGTGGTCCATTCGGAAAGTCCAATTTTGGGCAACTTTTTCGAGCATTTCGGCCGGAATAGCCCGAATTTCTTCGGAAATGTTGTCTTCCAAAGCTGGAATAGTTGCTGGCTTATTTCAGTAGACTTTAGACTTGACGTAGCCCCACAAAAAATAGTCTAAAGGCGTTAAATCGCATGATCTTGGTGGCCAACTTACGGGTCCATTTCTTGAGATGAATTGTTGTCCGAAGTTTTCCCTCAAAATGGCCATAGAATCGCGAGCTGTGTGGCATGTAGCGCCATCTTGTTGAAACCACATGTCAACCAAGTTCAGTTCTTCCATTTTTGGCAACAAAAAGTTTGTTAGCATCGAACGATAGCGATCGCCATTCACCGTAACGTTGCGTCCAACAGCATCTTTGAAAAAATACGGTCCAATGATTCCACCAGCGTACAAACCACACCAAACAGTGCATTTTTCGGGATGCATGGGCAGTTCTTGAACGGCTTCTGGTTGCTCTTCACCCCAAATGCGGCAATTTTGCTTATTTACGTAGCCATTCAACCAGAAATGAGCCTCATCGCTCATCGGACACGGACGCGAAACACATTTCGAACCGAACACTGATTTTGGTAATAAAATTCAATGATTTGCAAGCGTTGCTCGTTAGTAAGTCTATTCATGATGAAATGTCAAAGCATACTGAGCATCTTTCTCTTTGACACCATGTCTGACATCCCACGTGATCTGTCAAATACTACTGCATGAAAATCCTAACCTCAAAAAAATCACCCGTTAGTATATCAAATATATACATGATTATATAATATATTCAGTCTATGAGAGAATTTTCAATAGTATTTTGGTATTTTTTTGTGATGTCACATAATGCCGAAATGGATGCTGGACGAACTAACGCAAATATTTCTGTAAAATTAATAGCTATACTTCAGTTGCAGCTGTTATTTTAATAATAAACATTGATCTCATAGGCCATTATCTAACATTAAGCATTCAACACATGTTGCCGAACTTAACACCCCTCACTTGCTTGTATCTACTTACTTATATGAGTATACGCCTCTTACTATTATGTAATTTTAAAACTGCAAGTCCAATGTGACTGCTCAAATCATTTGTTATTATTTCAACAGCCGCTTAAATCATCATTTCGCAACACCTACATTTATGCCACAGATTCGAAATAATCTAAGCCATGTCTATGTCTATGTTAGGCATATGTAAGGAGGGCACTTGTGTTCATACATATGATGTGTGATGACTCACCTGGTCTATCGAGTTCGTGTATCAGTTCGTCCGGTTCTAAATATGTGGCCGCCACCATAAATGTTGTACGCGTCAATTCCGCAGACCGCCAGTCACGTCCACCGCTTGTGAAGAGGACTAAACACACACCAAACAGCCACCACAGATAATATGTTGTCACAGCCTGTGAGGCCGATCTGACGGCTTTAAATATATATGCGACGCGTTGGCTGCCCTGCGCCGCCGACCCCGCCACCGAAACTTTCGCCGTCGCTGACGATGCCCAACCACGCGTTGACGATGAAGCACACGACGATGACGTCGAAGCGAATAACGTGGTTGTGGTCAATGCCGCTGTGCTGGGTGTGTGAAGGGATGCTTCTGTTGAATTGAATTTACTTGTGCTGGTGGTGTGGTTGCTACTACAATTGATATTGTTGCTTCTGCTGGTGGCGATGCATAGTGATGGCCACAGCCGCAATCGTCGCTGGTTTTGTTGCTGTTGCTGTTGCAGCTGTTGTGTGTGGCACTGCTGCTGCCGTCGGCCTTCATGTTGTGGATGTTGTTGATTAAAATGTTGCTGCCGTTTATCGGACGCATTTGTCGGAAATGGCTGCTTATGTTGTTCGCTTTGTTGTTGCGCTTGGTCGACACAGCGCTTTGTTGGCGCGCCGTTTTGCTGGTGGTCATGTAAAAGCTGATGTAGCTGCTGCTGATGGCATTGCTGGTGATGGTGGTGGTGGCAGTGTTGTTGATGTGGCACGTGGCTAGGCGCGCGGTCGCTC